>JAYESA010001181.1:0-47500 GCA_036927795.1 Iris macrosiphon | reverse complement strand
CTTGTGATTATCATTATGATATTGCTCCTCCGTTTGGAGTTGAGATCTTGACAGGTATATATATTGATTGCGTGAGATTATTAGCTAGATAGTAGACCTAGACAGCGTTCTACCGCCGATGCTATTTCTTGTACTCATGCCTGATTTTTCAGGTGCGGGTCGTGACACTGCAAGACAAAGCAACACACATCAGCAACTCCAGGCAGGCTCCACAACGGTCTATGCTGCAAAACTGACAAGGGACCATGTCCTCAGAGGGACGTAACAAGGTACAAGAAATAGCATGCCAAAGTAAAACAGTATAATGCCATATACTCAAGGATAAACTACTATAACCATCTAAGTGATATGCACGTGAGGATATCACTCGTACTCAGGCTGAAACTACTACAGGCTCTGTGTCGGGGAGCCCATAGCAGCAAGTAATATCTCGAAGGGCCAGTAAATATTCCAAAGATCTGAGACAGAGTCTAAGGCACCTCCAATAATGTAGTATATATATATAAACATAATCAGCCTGTAGTATGGTGTGTGTCTCCCCACCCAATATAATCTCACGTCTCATGTACACGACGTCTCATGTCCATAACTCGCAAGATCATGACCTCTAGCTAGTACAACGAGTCATAATGATATCTCTATATATGCAAGTCTCATATCACGAATCATGTAAGCCTATACAGAATCACCATGAATAACTCAAAAATGATTTTGTCACATGAAATTGTGTCAAGTGTCCTACGGTATGACGTACTTGGTAAAAGAAGCACGTAAAAATATGGGATTGTGGAATAAATTTTCTAATTGACGTTACACGACTCCGCGTACGGCATCGACACCCGAATCTTGTTCGGACGCTAAGCAACGTCTCACGGTCCTAGGTTGAATAGGTACAGCACAAGAATATATAAAAAGAAACCCCAGTCGATAATATAACAAGTTTTACTATAAGTTGGTAAGGTACACCTGCCTGGGTTCTGAATTCCGTCAACTACTCCTGTAAAAGTAGAATCTCCAAATACGCCTCCGGATGCTGAAACAAACATCAGCATTGCTCTCAGAATACTTGAAATAGCTATGATTGACTACTCATAAGTCCAATTTGGACACATGGACAGAATGACAGTTTCGGATCAAAGCGGGGTCCACATGTGGCCCACTTCGCACCGAAAAATGTGTCAAAAATAAAGTTCTCAAAATTTGTCAAACTTAGTGTCTACGAGTCCATAACGATGATACAAATCCAACGGAACGTCCAGAACTGGATTCCGATGAGCCGGTCACGAAATCACCCGTCAAATGAAATCGTGGGGCCCGCAAGACGGTATTTCGTCAACGTTCTCAGAATTGAACCAAACATAGGTCACAGGACCATCATAACGCTGCGAATCTGATGGCACAAGTTTCGTTACGAAAAGACAAGCACACACAAAATTATGACGAGTGTCAGAACAGGCCGATACGGTATTTTTTTCATGGATACGCGTTGATTCTGGTGTGCACGCACATCCAAATCAAGAAACCTCACACGTCCGCGTTGACGATACGCGTCTTTCGGTGCAATTCACATACGACGAAGTCACCTCGTTTGGCGGGACGCAGCCCGTATCGAGAAAATTTTGGTTTACGAAACCAAGTTTTTGAAACGGATTTCAACAGTAAATAAATCACAACATAATCAACAATAAAATAAACTAATTAAAGGAATTAAAACTTGGTTATGTTGTCTTTAATTAGGAAAAAAATCGGATTTTGGTTCATTGGTTTGAAAGAAAACGGCTCTGAAAATCATTATTAACCATTATTAACCATATATATATATATATAACCATTATTAACCATATATATATATATATATATATATATATATATATATATATATATATATATATATATATATATATATAGCCACTAAAAAATAGGCTTGAACACCAAATAACTCCAAAAAAATTCTACAATACTCTAATATTAGTTGTACACCCAAAAATATATTTTCTGTGCAATAATAACAATTAATTAAATACACATAAATAATTATTCATGAATATATATTCTAAAAATTACAGAAAATTCTTTTTTAATCTCAGTAATTACATAATACTAATATTAAATAAATTTAAAATTAAATTCTAAAAATCAGAATGTTTACAAGTGTTATGATGATAGCTCTAATTTTGTGAGAGGACTGAAATGGCTTTTACTAATATATTCAACCAGATCCTAAGGTCTAGAAAAGTGTTTAATGAATGACAAAGCAGTATCATACTACCCAGGTACAAAAATAAGAAAATATATGTAAAGATGTATCAACTATCAAGGAATTAATTTTGTAATTCATACCATTGCATTCAGCATAAAGATTAAGAAAAGAAACTAAAATTTCATAGAATCACTTTGGTTTAATGCCAACATAATCCAGTAATATAACTTATTTAGCTCCCTTGTCTCACATTCCTGCCGAGTTGATTAGGCCAAATTATTTGGTTCCAGACTATTTTTAAATCCTTGATTGGAAGTTTACTTCTACTAAAATTTAATGCCATCTTATACAAAGATTCTGGTATGCTAAATATAAAAGTGGACTAAAATGAATAAACAATATGGTCATCTTACCACCTAGGAAAGGATCTTCAAACATAAAAATAAAAGAAATAATTAGAGTTTAGACCCTGGATTTTATATCAGCTTAGAATTTAAGTTCTGATTTGTCCAATTAAAAAGTTTAGATCCTAAATTTTTATAATTTTTTTTATTATTTCCATTATATCCTTCCTCTAATAATTAATAATGGAACTTTTCTATATAGACTAAGGGGTATAATAGGAAAAATAAAATCAAAAATAAAAATTCTGGATCTAAACCTTTTAATGTCAGGACCTAAACTCTAAGCTGATATAAAATTCAGAGTCTAAACTCTAATTAAAAAGGAACCTTAAACAAATTGACTAGCATAGGAGATCCAAATGATCTACTGTAATATCAGGAATTATGAACTACAACCGTTCATGATAAAAGAGTTATTTATAACAAAAGAATACTAAGTCAAAGGCTGGACTACGTCTAAATTCATAAGTTAATTCCAAAGAAACATCACTTTACCAAATACGTCAATTTTGATATTCAAATTAGGGTGCGTTTGATTGCAAGATGAAAAATATGTGGAAAAAAAAAATTAATTTTACGGAATTATTTTTCTAAAAAAAAAAATTATGAAATTTTGGAATTTTTGTGAAAAACTTAATTCGGTGTTTGATTGTCATTATTTTTTTATAGATTGGATAAGTTTTATTTTCTACCAGTTTGGAGAAAAATATAAAAAAATATAATTTTTTGGAAAATAATTTCATGAAAATGTAAGCTATCAAACACTACAATTGGTAAAAAATTTGTGATATAAATATTTTTTATGGAAAAAAAAAAAAGTCCAATCAAACACAGCCTTAATAACATTAATTAGATTTTGCTTGGTCATAAAAAAAGAAAAGATGATAAACTACATCTTCCGGCTGTACTCTGTACTCTAGTAGTAATTTAGATCAACTTCAATTTGAGTTTAAAAATTAAATGTAAAGATGAATGGACAAGATATCTATCATAGTCTGATGATAAGAATATTGTTATGTTATCATTTATGAAGAATACATAAATTAACTCTGATAATTGGGTTGACATCACTTGGAATAGAGTATCTAGCAAGATTTAATTACATTGACTCTTATCAAAAATCTTTGAAGAATAATATAAGTAACATTAGAAGGATGCTAATGCCATATCAAGCAACCAAGACTGATATTTCTTTCATATTGTTACTTCTGCTGCAAGTTGGAAAGACGTTTGAATAGCCTTACTAGAGTCAGTATTTGATCTCTCTATCTGCTATTATAATGCAGTTTAGAACTGACTCCAAATTAAACCGTCTAAGCAGTATGTATATTATCAACCAATTAATTTAAAAACTTAAAAAAAAATTATCATCAACCAATTAATTTAAAATTTTAAAAGTTTTTAAGTATTATAATCATAGTTGTTTTCTAACGTAGTTAAAAAAAATTAAAAATCTAAAATTCTCCCAACAACTTAAAATATGTAAATCCTAAATATTTTAAATTTTAAATTATATTTAAATTAACTAAATAATATTATCTAAGTTAATACATATCCAAAATTTTAAAAGCATATTTATAACAAATCATAATTCAAATTAATTCAAATTATATTTAAAATATTCTAACATAATTTCAATTTCTAAATTTCAATAATATCGTACATTTTTTCATTTTCTATATTTTAATAACATTTAAAATATTCTAACATAATTTATATATATATATATATATATATATATATATATATATATATATATATATATATATATATTATATCTCTACTCTACTATTATAATGCGGCTTAGAACCGGTTCCAAATTAAGTCGTCTAAGCTGTATGTATATCATCAACCAATTAATTTTAGGTATTATAACTGTACTTGTTTTCTCAAGTAGTTGAAAAAAAATAAAAACCTAAAATTCTGCTTAACTACTTGACATATGTAAATCCTAAATATTTTAAAATTTAAATTAACTAAATGATATTATCTAACTAAACACATACCCAAAATTTTAGAAACATATTTATAAAAAATTATAACTAAAATTAAATTAAATTATATTTAAAATATTCTAACATAATTTAAATTTCTATATTTATATATTTATCTCTACTATTATAATGAGCGGCTTAGAACTGGCTCCAATTATGTATATCGTCAATCAATTAATTTAAAAACTTAAAAAAATATTTAAGTATTATAACTGTAGTTGCTTCCTCAAGTATTATAACCATAGTTGTTTTCTCACGAAGTTGACAAAAAAAATTTAAAATTTAAAATTCTCCTAAGTACTTGACATATGTAAATCTTAAAATATTTTAAAATTTAAATTATATTTAAATTAACTAAATGATATTATCTAACTAAACACATATCAAAAAATTTTAAAACATATTTATAACAAATTAGAACTAAAATTGATTCAAATTATATTTAAAATATTATAACATAATTTAAATTTCTATATTTCAATAATATTGTACATTCTTTCTTTTTCTATATTTCAATAACATTTAAAATATTCTAAACATAATTTAAATTTCTATTTTTTATATTTCAATAATATCATAAATTTCTATATTTAAATTTATTTTACGTGCAACGCACGTGCATTTACTAGTTCTTATAATGATGCTTGAAAACGGCTCAAAATTGAGCCGTCTAAGCAGTATGTAAATACTCCACTAACTATTTTTTTAAAAATAGTTAATTATTTAACTACCTAATATTATTTATTTACAAGTAAACAATTTTAACTCAAATGGTTAAGATGAGAGGTATTTTTCTTGATTGCTTGAGCTACGACAATATTTATAATAATTTTATATTTAAATTTGTTTAACATTTTTTTACTCACATGTGCACTTTCTTTTTTTTTCTTTTCTTGAGATGTCCGGCGTTTCTTTTTTTCTTTTTCTTTTTCTTTTCTTGAGATGTCCGGCAATATGTACGGGACTTCGTGCACGCTGCGTTGCATGTCACATTTGGGTCCACTGTCCCACATCTCCTCCGCGGTTTGATTCCGAGACCGTCCGTCTAGTCATCAAATTTTTTAAACGCACTTGGTATCTGCATTCAAAACCAAAAAAAATTCTCCAGAAAAATGAAAAAGTAAAAGAAAAAAATTTAAAAACATGAAAACCCACGTAATATGTACGTTTCCGATTTAAGAAGTAAAAAAAAAAATATTTGGAAACGCAACTAGTATGTGCTTTTTTCTTTCTTTTTTTTTTCTGCAAAAAAAACACACATAACAAGTGTATTGGTTTCTTTTATTATTTTTAAATATGCGAGAAACAATACGCACTTATTAAGTGTGAATTTGTTCCTTCCTGCTAATTTCTCCCAAAAAAAATTTCTCATTTATTAATATTTTATTTCTCTGTACAAAAATTTCTGAGAGTAATTTGATGTCTATGGTGGCTTCTCATGGCGCTTCATATAACATATTAATAATATATAACCAACTACAGTTAATAATATATCATGGAGAAAAATTGTAGAGAACGTAGTAAATGAACATACCAAGCAAAAATAGGGCTAGATCTGACCTTCTGAAAATAATGGAGAAAAAAATCCTCCTTGAGCTTTCATCATATCATTTTAATGTGTTATATATATATATATATATATATATATATATATATATATATAAACGAAATATTGTACCAAGACTTATTACATCAAACAATCTCAGCCACACATTTTTTTAAAATGTGATTATAAAATATGATGACGTGACAACAACTTTATGAGATAATTTATGATCACACATTCCAAAAATATGTGTGCTTAAAATTACTTTGTACATTATTGCTTGATGCAATATTCTGTCCCCCATATATATATATATATATCATACTCATAACGTATTATGAAAATGGAAGAGAGAAAATATTGTAACCAAATAGAATACCTGATAATGTATTATGAAAATGGATGAGAAACAAAATATTGTGGCCGAAAAGAATAGCAGACATGCTTCTGTTTATTAAGAATATAGAGAGAGAATAAGTTGTTACAGATAGAGATAAGGTCATCCATCATTTGGATTTATCCACAAATCAACACAAAAAAACAAAAAACAATAATTTGCATATAAATGTCAGATTACAAAATTGTACATTTTAGACGATATAAATATGAGTAAATATCAGAAAATAACAAATACAGAATCTGTCTCAGGTCATATTGGTTGGGGGCCCCACAGATATTATTAAGTAGCAATATTGCAGCCACAGTATAAGTAGCATAGCCGATATATAATCAGCAAAAAACCTTGACAAGTCCAGTTACAACCTAGAATACACAATTACTAACCTTCTTTGATGGAAGAATATATTTAGAAGAACCAAACTTTTCACAAAATAAAAAGAACTTTAACTTGGTTATTATAGCAGATTGCAGAAGAAGGTGCTACTGTTGCACAAACAAATCAATCAAGATTCTAATTACAATCTTCAACTCTTTGCACCTAAAAATGAGCCGTGTCACTCTGTATAGGGCTTCCCCTTACCCTTTCCCTTGGAGAATCTCAGGCACCTGTACTTCTCGCCACTGACCGTGATCTCCAGAGCCCCGTCTTGGTTATCTTGATTAGATGCAGTACCCATGAGAACACTCTTCTCCTTCTCTAGATTTTCTTTCTCCATCTTAAGCCTTGCCTCTTGACGAGCAATCTCTGCCTGCAAAATAATGTTTTGGCATCAATTTAGAAATATTTTAATAAATCTCAAGCTAAAGAAGTGTAATTAGAGTGACAGGGTTCACACACACACACACACACACATATATATATATATATATGAGGAGGGATCCACATCCCCCCTATTATGTATCCCCAAGCATCTCAATGTTATCAACCGTTGGATCTTGTTTAAGTCATCCAATCTTAATTATTGATTTGAACCATTCAAATCAATGGTATTAGATCACTTAAACAAGATCCAACGGTTTATAACATAGAGATGCTTGGGGATGCAAAAAATCGGAGATGTGGATCCCTATATATATATGTGTGTGTGTGTGTGTGTGTGTGTGTGTGTGTGTGTGTGTGTGTCCTTTCAACGGGTTGGGAGGTCCGGGTAAACCACATGCAACCCCCCAAAGGGGTGGGGGGCGGTACCCCACGGGATCCCCCGTCGCAACCACTAGGCAACGACCCCGCGGAAAAATAAAAAAATAAATTAAAAAACTATATACTCAATTTGAAGAAATAACCTCTCCATACACTTAGGGTAAGTATGCGAATGACTTGACCAAGCATTAGCAGAAGGGCACAAGCCTCGTGGCAATGAGACGTCCTTAGTAGATCATCAAATCAATTTATATGTTGTTAATAAACTTAAAGCTCTCCAATTACAAAGGCTAACAAGGCTCCCTAAACCTAATCACACGAAAAGGCTAGGCTGTGATAAAGGGTTAAAAAGATCTTGCCAAACCGCCTGAAGCATTTTCATTCCACCACCTACCATGGCAGTTCAAACTTCAGAGATTAGATAAATCTATTGAGTATCAATCTAGCCTATCAATTTATAATGGAACTATAAAGTTGTACTTCAGTTGGTAGTGCCAACAGAAAAAATTGCAGCAAGGGCAGCAAGGGCGACAACGTGATGCCTAGAAAGACAATTGCCCCCATGTACACCAAAAAAGAATGATTGCTCTTGCAACTCCTTGTCAGTTCCAGGGCAATTATAAATGTCAGCTGTAATCTGCCATGTGCTGGGGAATATTTACCATCTTAAATGTCCAAAACTATATTGCAACAAGGCAGCACATTAAAGAAAATAATTTAAATAACAATGGAACACTTGCAGGCACAACAAATAAAGCAGACATGTCGATGCTTCAAAAGCCTATACCAACTTTTACAACTAAGTATAAGATCAAATAGTATATGTTTTCAAAAAATACAATTGTCAACTGCAATGCATGATTTAAACTAGCAAAAATATCTACTGCAAAACAGCAACGAGGACCATAGTTGGACAACTTTCATTTACAATCGTGATAATTTAGAAGACATGCTGATTTTATATGCATCTTCAATTCAAATCCACCTTAATAAAAGTTTTCTATGAAGAGTTCAATCTTCCTGTAACCCATTCTGACTAGTTTGTGGAAATTATAATATACTGCTCACAACTTCTGTCGCCGTAATCGAGTTGCAGGGTAACAGAATCATGATTTTGTTTTTAGATTTAAATAGAAAAAAAACAGAGATAACAACAAGGTTCAACACACGATATAACAGACAAATTAGACTCCAAACAAGTCAATACAGATTAATGGCCGTTATGTTTCAGAAACGTGTTATAATAGCTAGAACAACGCATGATACCATAAGGCTTAACTTCTAATGAAAACATTATGGACCACAGTTTCACTGCTACCTAATTATATTCTCCTCATTTTGTTCTCGAGATTCCCTATCCTTCAGTTTAGGAGAATAGAAAAGAAAATATTTTTCCAACAATATAAGGGTCACTAACCCAAGTTGATAGGGATTATGATGGGATTTAAGGTGTATCAACAACATACCCGAACATTTGATTGATTCAATAGGTTATTCAGGGTGATTTTCTTATTCGTGTACTAGTTTGGTGTTATTTTACATCATTGTTTTATTTATAGGGACAGATATCTTCAGAGAAACTTGCATTTACTTGTTATGTAATGGTCGTTACTTACGAGATATTGCTGGATTGTTGTTATCTTGAGAGAGAGAGAGAGAGAGAGAGAGAGAGAGAGAGAAGAGAAGGGGGGGGGGCTCTAGGAAAGTGCACGCTTTCACTATTCCGGTGTGATATTATCAAATTGTATTAATTTTCTTCCCTTCTAATTCTTTGATTTTAAATGTGCTGAGTTTCATCAAATTTTTTCAGCATTCTGCACTGTAGAAACAGTGAAATGTGTTGGATTTTATAATAAAAACCACTTCACAATTTTGAGAAGAATAGGAGGAAAGAATAGCTACTTGACATGAAAAAACCAAACTTAAAAGCTACAGAACTGCCCTTTTTTAATTCAACTATTCATCTCTATAGTAAATATACTAGCTCAATTTTATGTCATACACTATTTAAGCATCTTAGTTCACTGACTTTAGCTTATTATCCTACCACCGACCTTATAGTTCCTAGTTTAGGACAACCACCAAAACCCAATTTTCATTACAATTGCATAAATAAGATTGCTTCTATTATATTAGGTTAACTACATTATAAATAGTATTCAATGAGATCGAGTTACTGTTTTCAATGAAATGGTGTTTTCAACGAAATGGTTGTTGCCCACTCATTTCAGCAATCATTTTATGTTAATTCCAGTGCAGTGAAACCTGTCAACTTTTTACGGTCACGCTTTTTCAATTCTGCATAGTAAATTGTTTCGTTTACTTGTGCTTTAGCCTCTCAATCTTCAGTATGTCCATCTATGGTATTGGGTGACAACTTCCACTTATTAATTTATCGTTGCATTCACTAACCTATAACATCTGCATTTAAACAACTTGCAACAATATGATAGACTTGGTTTCGAAGAATGACAACATACTCGATCATGATGATTCCTGAACCATAGTAGTTAAAACTTAAAACTAACATTAAGTTCATGGTTAAGGCATGAATAATCTTGTTGTAGATGTTCCAATATTCATATGCCTAAACTTATGTAGTTTAATGTCTCACCTTATTATTCCATGACTTTTTGTATTTATATGCTTTGTTGTTAGTAACTTCTGACACATGTACATATCTTATGATATGGTACACATGTACATATCTTGTGATATGGTACACAACCTATAAACAATACATACCATAAAGATGGGCGATGTATTTGCCGAAACACTTGTTCTATCTTAAAATGTGATAGGTATCAAGATAATCGAGTGTATCCTATATATATATATATATATATATAGGGTTACCTGATTTTAAACGTGTTAAACCAACTTGTTACTGGGTGTATAACCTGACCCTATAACTCTAAAAGCCTATGTCAGGATAAAATTCCAAACTTCAAACAACCTCCTCTTCAAAGTGAATTCTATCATCGTGCATCTCCTCTTATTTTGTCCTCTTGTCGCCTTTTAGCATCTTCGGTAATGGCATCCAACATTTCAAGCGAAGTCGTCGGCTCCATATTATCTCTGACTAGTTTGTGGAAATTATAATATACTGCTCACTACTTCTGACGCCATAATCGAGTTGCAGGGTAACAGAATCATGATTCTGTTTTTACATCTAAATAGAAAAAAAACCCAGAGATATAACAACAGGTTCAACACACGATATTACAGACAAATTAGACTCCAAACAAGTCGAAACAGATTAATGGCCGTTATATATCAGAAACGTGTTATAATAGCTAGATCAACGCATGATACCATAAGGCTTACTCAACTTCTAACGAAAACATTATGGACCACAGTTTCACTACTACCTAATTATATTATCCTCATTTTGTTCTCGAGATTCCTCTATCCTTCAGTCGAGGAGAGTAGAAAAGAAAATATTTTTCAAACAATATAAGGGTCACAACCCAAGTTGATGCGGATTATGTTGGATTTTAGGTGTATCAACACCATACCCGAACATTTGATTGATTAAATAGGTTATTCAGGGTGAGTTTCTTGTTCATGCACTAGTTTGGTGTTATTTTAAATCATTGTTTTATTTATAGGGACATATCTTCAGAGAAAATTGCATTTACTTGTTATGTAATGGTCGTAAGTTACGAGTTATTGCTGGATTGTTGTTATATATATATATATATATATATATATATAGAGAGAGAGAGAGAGAGAGAGAGAGAGAGGAGAGGGGGGGCTCTAGGAAAGTGCACGCTTTCACTATTCCGGTGTGATATTATCAAATTGTATTAATTTTCTTCCCTTCTAATTCTTTGATTTTAAATGTGCTGAGTTTCATCAAATGTTTTCAGCGTTCTGCACTGTAGAAACAGTGAAATGTGTTGGATTTTATAATAAAACCCACTTCACAATTTTGAAAAGAATAGGAGGATAGAATAGCTACTTGACATGAAAAAACCAAACTTAAAAGCTACAGAACTGTCCTTTTTTAGTTCAACTATTCATCTCTATAGTAAATATACTATCTCAATTTTATGTCATACACATCAGCTCTGTTTATTTAAGCATCTTAGCTCACTGACCTTAGCTTATTATCCTACCACCGACCTTATAGTTCCTAGTATAGGACACAAACAAAACCAATTTTCATTACAATTGCATAAATAAGATAGCTTCTATTATACTAGGTTAACTACATTATAAATAGTATTCAATGACATTGAGTTACAGTTTTCAATGAAATGGTGTTTTCAACGAAATGGTCGTTGCCCACTCATTTCATCAATCATTTTATGTTAATTCCGGTGCATTGAAACCTGTCTAACTTTTTACGGTCACGCTTTTTCAATTCTGCATAGTAACATGTTTCTTTTACTTGTGCTTTAGCCTCTCAATCTTCAGTATTTCTATCTATGGTATTGGGTGACAACTTCCACTTATTAATTTGTCGTTGCATTCACTAACCTATAACATCCATTTAAACAACTTGCAACAATATGATAGACTTGGTTTCGAAGAATGACAACGTACTCGATCATGATGATTCCTGAACCATAGTAGTTAAAACTAACATTAAGTTCATGGTTAAGGCATGAATAATCTTGTTGTAGATGTTCCAATATTCATATGCCTAAACTTATGTAGTTTAAATGATCTCTCACCTTATCATTCCATGACTTCTTGTATTTATATGCTTTGTTGTTAGTAACTTCCAACACACGTACATATCTTGTGATATGGTACACAACCTATAAACAATACATACCACAAAGATGGGCGATGTATTTGCCGAAACACTTGTTCTATCTTAAAATGTGACAGGTATCAAGATGATAGGGTGTATCCTCTGATATATATATATATATATATATATATATATATAGGGTTACCTGATTTTAAACGTGTTAAACCAACTTTTAAGTAGTTGAAAAGTTACTGGGTTTATAACCTGACCCTATAACTCTAAAAGCCTATATCAGGATAAAATTCCAAACTTCAAACAACCTCCTCTTCAAAGTGAATTCTCTCAAAGAGCATCTCCTCTTATTTTGTCCTCTGTCGCCTTTCAGCATCTTCAGTAATGGCATCCAACATTTCTAGCGATGACGCTCAACATAGTCTTTGGATTTTCATGTTTTTGGTTCTAACTTTTAAAGATTCACTCTCTTCATGACAAGGACTTTAAAAGAGAATTTGATTCTTAGAAGTTAGCTACTTGTCAACCAAAGAAGGTAATGTAACACTTAGGATATGTTTGTTAACAACTTACTCGATAGAAATTGTTTAGAAAATAGAATGTATAACAAGCACATTTTTCTTATATACTGAAAAGTTTGTACTGATGCAATGATAAACAGTAACAAGAACAGTAACAGAGCCTTTATCGTTTGAATCCTTTTCCTCCAAATTGATGTTAAGGATCATGTCCTCTGTAACACTAGCAAAAAATATTCTTTAAAACCTCAATCCATGCTCATTTAGGCCTACCTTTAGTCCTAGTTGTTCCTTTAACTATTATCTTATCTCTATTTGTATTGGTCCATGTTACAAATGTCCAAACCATCTAAGACAAATTTCTCTCATCTTTGTCCTCAATTGAAGTCCCCTCTAGGAATACGCTCATTTCTTATTCTATCTTTGGAACTCATCCATCTTAATATTCTCATTTCTGCTACACTAATTTTCTGGACATGTTCTTTAATTGTCCAATACTATGATTCATAAAGCATAGGTAGTCTTATAATCGTCTTATATAATTTTTCTTTCAACTTCAAATGTATCTTCCAATCACAAAGTAATCACAAAGTACTCCAGAAATACTCCTCTATTTCAACCACATTGTTTTAATTATATGCATAACATCATTCTCAATTTCTCCACCACCATAAATGATTTGCAATTGGCAAATTTTGCTTGGATTGTGTATTGATGCAATAATGATATATTCACCATATCTTATGCAATAATGATATATTCACATATTTTCAACACTAATCATATTAATAAACTACTCCAATCTACAAATGAACATTTGGAAAATAAGTGAATTGGAGAAGGTATAGCATCATTCTACAATATTCTAATTCCTCCATTCGAATCAAATATCGGTTGCAATGAAATCTATGTAGGAGCAATACACATAAGTCGAGTTATTTATCCAAATTTTGTTTTCTACTCTAATTAGTTTGTTAGATTAGTTAGAATTATTACTCTTGTATGCTTACTTTTAGTATCCTTGTGTACTCCTCCTACTTCTGCATTGCCTAGGAACTAAAGTAAGATATCAAACTCTCCATCATATGAACATACACAATCTACTGAAAGTAAGGTTCTAATTTGTCCTAAACAACAACAACGACAACGAAGTCTTAATACCTAATTTTTGGGCTTGGATGTTTGAATCATTTTCTTCCACCAGCTCTGTTGTTGAGAGTCACATCCTATGTAACAATAACAAAAACCATATCCTTCTCTACAACTTCAATCGATGTTCGCTTAGGCCTACCTCTATGCCCAGTAGCTCCTTTAACTACTACTGTGCCTTCTCCTTAAGGAACATCTATTGGTCTACGTTGAACATGTCCAAAATCACCAATAGCACGATTTTCTTTCATCTTATCCTCAATCGGCACCACCTATGTTGCACGGACACCACAAAATGGCGCCCACCCCCATATTTGTGTCCGTACTCATGCAACATAAGTGACTATACCATACCAAATTGTTCAAAATGTCTGTATCACGCACTCATATCGTATCCTTAACCATATCCATGTCCGTATTCGTGTAACATAGGTGTTTTTAAACAAAAAAACCTTTCCTCCCTCCCCCTCCAAATCAACAAACCCTAGCTGTCCGTTGTTCGCCATCATTGTCCGCCATCATTGATTACCAAAAATAATAATGAATAAATAAATAATTTTGCTCCAACAAAATCAAGTATTCTTCCACACATATAATAATAATAATAATAATAATAATAACAACTTTAATAATAATAATCTGTTTAGTTCCTAAATGAATTGAAGAATCGGCATTGGTACCTCCCTTCGGGATAGCTCTGCTTTCCAAGCGGCTTCTCTCTCGGCGACCTCCCTCTCCCTTTCTTGGATGTAGCTCTGCATCTCCCTCTCCTTCATCATCCTGTCATGTATGTCCGCATCAAGAGCCTCCTTCAGCTCCTGCACAAACTTTTCCACCACCGTCTTTATGCGCAGCGACATCCCCTCTCCCACCGCCACCGATAAATGCTTGGTACCGGATCTTGATTTGATCTCCCGCTGACAAGATCCGATGTATGACAATTTATTAGGGTTTTCTTTACTTTTAGGTATCAAAACGGTGCGCGCAGGAGGAAAGGATGAGCCGCAAAAGAATGAATGCTTCCTTTCTTGATCTCCTTAATCTGACAAGAAAAACCCAAATTATACTCCGAATCTTTCATATTTACACTCAAAATTAGGGGTGAGTATTCGGTTAAATCGAACCTATTTAAACCGAAACCCTCAATCGGTTCGTTCGTTGTATTCGGTTTAATCGGTTCCTACATAACATGACAGAATGATATGAAAGCTTCTTCAGAAAATTATCAAAAAAATGGACACATTCAAGCTTGTTGAAGTAGATCGGTCAAGAAAATCCTTGATCTTTGTTGGCTTAAATGTATTTTTGGTCAAAAAAATGGATTGTTGGTCATTATGAATGTTAGACGAGTAATCAAAAAAATGGATTGTTGGTAAAAAAAAAAATGGATTGTTGGTCAATCATTACTTGCTTTGTATGAGAAAGTTAGAAACATGGCACATAACATCAACAGCTTCAAAAAAAATGAAACCGAATGTGGGGAGGGGCCAGGGGCTCTCCGCTCATATGTATTTTCTCTGCTATGGGTTTAATCGGTCAAAAAAATGAAATCGGTTTAATAGGTCAAGAAAAAAAATGGTAAAAAATAAATAGCAGTAAATATAAGTAAAAATTAACAATTTACTTACATGGATAGATCTATAGAGAGAGAGGAGGAGGAGATCTGTAATCTCAGATCTGAGAGAGAGAAAATAGGATATCTCTCTTCAAAAAATCTCTAAGGAAGAGACTTTAGGGTTTCCTCTTGAAGGGAAGGTTTGCGTAAGAAAATGAAATGGTGGGTCCTAAGTTTTACTTTTCTAGTTCCTACAAACCAAACATAACCGATAACTTAGGGAGAGAACAAAAACTCAGAAATAGGAAGGGAAACAATAACTTACACACGAACCAACAATATTATTTAGGGCTAATTAGAGTTTAGACCCAATCCAGCTTAGAGTTTAAGTCATGGAGTCATGTCCAGTTATAGAGTTTAGGCCATAAATTTTTATTTTTTGTTATATTTTTTTCATTATACTCTCAAGTCTATATAAAAAACAATTATTGTTAGACATGGAAGAGGAGAGTATAATTGAAAAAAAAAATATATATATATATATATATATCTATGATCCAAACTCTCCAATTTGACATGTTAGGACTTGAACTCTAAGTTGGTATAAAATTCATGGTCTAAACACTAATTAGCCCTATTATTTATTGGGTTTTATAACTTCTCATGCACTATATAGTGCTAGGTACTTTAAAGTGCTCAAACAAGTTACATAATTCACCAACTTAATGTGTGTATTTTTTGCATTTTAAAGTACTAATAAATATAATAATGTCCTTTATAATAATAAATTATAAGTTCAAATCTTCAGGTCATAATTTATTATTTTGTTTTATAGGTATAGTTACTAGTAATGTGCATGCGCATTTCGTGTGCGTAACAAAATTAATATAAATTATGTCGTCACTAGTAATTGGACTCGGACAAAAAAAAACCTTCCATCTTATCCATTTAAATTATAGTTATTTAATCATAAATAAATCATATTAGATAGTTAAATAATTAATTAATTTTAAAAAATAATTAATGGAGTATTTATAAGAACTAAGACAAACTCTCAAAAAATGGCATATAGATTCCGAAAAGGCTAATTCTAAAGGCACATCAAAAGTTGCTCAGAACAGACCATTACTTGGTGCTAGTCCAGGCTGAAGCAACTTTTATTCAGTATAACCCAAATTTGACTATGGGCTGTCCCTTCTCCCCCACCCCAAACCATAATCCTAACTCCAAACTGTCACGTCCCGATCTCCCGCAGGCTAATCGGCCGTCCCCGCTAGGCGAGAATCACCGTGCCAGCGCTCCCGCGGGACGATCGCTTTGGCCCATTTGGGAGTGATGTCGCACGAGCATGAAGCGCGTCCGTGCAAGGCTGTGGTTCATTGGCTGGCGGTAAGAGTTCTAAGCCACAGAGTCGCATAGATTGTCCGAGTGCAGCGAAATTATAAACGCATAGGCGATTTGGTAACAAATTCACTTAGTCGACAATAGCGGAAGCATTGAGAAACACAAGTTTTGAAGTAAAGCAAACTCTTTATTGATATAAACAAGTATTACAGGCGGCGTATAGCCGAGATTACAAGTCACTCAAGCCTCTCTCTCTGAAACAGTAAAAGCGTGCCAAGTGGCTACATTTATGGAATGATGTACAGGCGATGTTCCAACATTATATCTTGTATATGTGCTTCAGTTTCGGACACAGCGCTCCAAGGCTCCAGAGTGAACTACACATCTTAGCACGTACGAAGGAGGCATCTACACCAAACGAGGTTCTCTCGTACCCTGCAAATAATCTGGTGGATTATCAGTACATGAATGCACTGGTGGGGAGGCTACTCGCCCACTCGACAAATCCAAACACGTAATATAGGTTTCGTGCACCAACTATTATGTTGTCTTTCTAGTTACCTTAGGATCAGTTTCATGGCAAAGATTGAATAGCCTAACTCGTGTGGCACTGCGTCGTGCGATATAAGAGAAAACACGGTAAAACTTACCAACTTACCATTTGTCCTTCCCTGTCCAAGGCAAACCAAGTTAATTCAAGCACGAGCAGGTATAAACATTCAGGGGCAATAGCATATGCAAACACTGTGTTGTGAGCGAGATTACGCTCTGGATGCACAAGTTACTCGGATAATCAGGTGTGTTGCATAAGATGTTCAAGTGCTCCACATGTACAAGTGTGTTTCGATCGTTCAGGTGTTCCAGATATTCTCGATGCGATGTAATGACTTGCACGCGGATAGCCGCTAAGCGAGGATGACTTATCTATATGAACATGAGGTCACTGGCACGGCGCCATAATGGACGGTCTAGTCTCAGTATGGAATGACGTACGACGCATAGACAGGATGCCACAGGCTATTCCGTCCTATAGCAGGCGACTATCAGGAGTTCCGGCCGGATCGGATCGGTGCCAGTGTCCCAGCAACCGTCCGCGGAACTAAAATCTTGTTTCCAAGTTGTCTTGTGACCATGCAAGTCTCTAATCTTTTAGGTCTCTGGTCAGGTACGGGAATAAGTTCAAGGCAGGATACATATCAGGCACATATTTCAGGCAGGAAATTAGGTACATGTTTGAGACAAGATTGTTCATAATATGTGTATCGACTCCACGAGCTATTTGATTCAGTACAGGACGGTATTGTTCCACGAGCTGTGATTCTTGGATCATTGATTTGGTGCAAATTCCCTAGTTCAGAAACTGCCTTAGCGACCCAACGGTCCCGGATACTTTCAGGTTCATTTATGCACGAAACGACTATTAGATTAGAGTATAGGATCTCATCCACAATTGACTATGATTCACCTTCCTTCCAATATGTTCTATTTTGAATAGCTGGATCATGCTTGATTCATGTGCTTCCCTAATAGTTCCTTGAGTATAGCCTTCTCCTAGAATATAGAAGTCCATGTTGTTAGATAATAAGTAGGGTAACCTTCCTATTAAGAGTACAACTAGGATTATGACACATCACTGAGTTAGAATACTTAATAAAACCTAGCATCCCTAACCTAAATGAATGCATGACATGTATAGTGTTACACAGCCTTGGCATAGTTTATGCGACAAGCATTAAAATGAGGTAATATATAAGCAGGCAAGCATGCATTTATATAAACATAAGCATTCACGTTGGCTCGAGCCCGAAGGTAAGTCGAAAAACGAAACCGTAAGTGTCACGCCCCAGTCCCAAAATATATGGAACTAGGCCACGTGGCAATAGCCAGCTGACACGTCTCCGAGGATATCCTAATTTAATGGATCCTAACGAAGAGTGATACGTTGTCCTAAAATACTAACATGTCCAATATCAGTCAATAACAGGTAATCTAATCTCATCCACAATATAAACAGCAAGAAGTACTAAATAAACTACTGGAAGATAAATACCAGTCTCAATATATCATAGTACAACCAAGAATGTCTGGTGGGAATAAACCCACTACTATGACGAAAGAAAGTACTGAAATGAAAGATGAAGACTAGGGCATCAGCTGACTAGATAATGATGCTCCAAATCCTAGGCAGTAGGCCTACCAAGTGATCACGGAAACTCCGAAGGTAGAACCTCTAACTCCTCTGTAGTAGCAAATCTCGTCTCCTGTCCTGGGCCGTATACTGTGGGGTAGTAAGCCTCGTCCAAATCTGGAAAGGTACCAGGTCCTCAGAGGGACGTAACAAAATACATAGAAGCATGCCATATATAAATACTGAATAAAATAAACACAATAAGGGTGTGATAACCATTTAAGTGAATGCAATATGAGGATAACTTTGGTACGTATGGGTAGGCGTAGGCATAACGTCCAACACCCCGAAGAGCGTGGCAACAGTGCAGTATATCGTCCATATCGCTCCGAAGAACGTGGCAGCAGTGTAAAGGGAGTCATTGGTTTCGTGGTTCCTCTGGATACAACGAAATCCAATGGGTGTATCCCATACGCCTACTAATGTCCTTTCCGTCCAATGTAGATACGCAAGTCGACTACTCGACGTGCATATCCCGTATTTATATGCCAAGTCTCTATCAATAAAATATAAACTGAACTACGTACTAACCGTGATGTAGGTCACACTCAACGATAGCTAGTCGAGTACGCAAACCCACATCCCAATATGAATATATCTCTGTGAACGTGTAAGGTGTCAGGTCTCGGATGATAACAGGGTATCATCCAATGGGTGAGTCTGTTAATGACTAGGCCAAGTATACAATCATCGACGTATCCGTCAAATGCACCCGAAACAATCTCGGACGTGCACAGTTGTATAAAGCAAAAGCAACAAGAATATAATACAACATATGCAATATTTAAATTAGACAGTAAATATGGCAAGGTGTCTTGCCTGGGTCCTGAAGCTGTGAATGCCAGAAGCTGGTTCCTGCAGTGTCTCCCGGCTGATCCAAAGGTCCTAAACATAAATATAATATAACAATCTCATATCAGACGCTAAACATTAAATGTTCACGACTACAACGCGCTGCTTGAATATTATCGCAAGTTCCCGTCTGTTCGAATACAGCGTCACATGTGCGCTTAGCTAGGGTGCACACATGTTTCTTGGTTTCTATGTTCATTATACGTGGTTTATGTACAGGGTTTAGGGTGGAGATGCAACTCCTTGGCATTATGCCTCATAATTTAGGGTTTGATAGTAAATACACAGACTCTAAATCTTGTTAGTCCTTAATCCAATTTGCACATAGTTAGGGTTGTGTCTGATATCAACAATTATTAACACATCGATACGATGCTACGATATTCACATGAAGAAGCGGGGTTTGATGTGTTTACCTCTACGTGGCTTGCTCGGACAGGGTCTACTCTCGTCGAGGCGTACTCCGGCGAGGTGACAGCGGCTCCGGCGAGATGGCAGCAGCGGCGGCGCAGTAGCAGACGCGGCAGCGGCAGCAACGCACGGGGGTCGGGTCGGCGGAAGAGCAGCGGGTCGGCTGAAGGGCAGTCGGTCGGCTGTAATGGCAGCGGTCGGGGGTGTAAGGGGGCAGCGGTCGGGGGTGTAAGGGGGGCAGCGGTCGGGAGATGTAAGGGGGCAGCGGTCGAGAGATGTAAGGGGGGCAACGGCCGGTTGTAAGGACAGCCGGTGGTGGAGATGGGTTGGTGTAAGGGAGAGGGGAGTATTCGGCTAGGGTTAGGGTTTTATATGGAGGAAGTTATGTATTTATATAGGGGATGGGATTTGGGGTTGGTCTCGGGGTTTGGGCCGGCCAGGGTCCAAGGATCTGGTTCGGTCAGGTCCAGTTGAGGCAAAATTAGCCATAAATCAATTAATTAATTTAATACTTATTTGCGCAAGGCGAAGTTAATTTCCATTGTATAACTACAGTTGCACTATGGGCAAAGGGTACTTAAGATCGTCTTACAAAATTTAAATTATCTCGGTTTGTCCCTAGTATCAGTTTTTAAAATTATACCAAATCCCTAAATTGGTTGAGGGGGTTTACAGTAAGGGACTTACCGAGCGACATGATCTAGAGTCGTGCAGTGTAGCAAATGAATAGTGCACTACAAAGTATACGTATATCGTTCTAGTCGAGGCATAGCGGGTCTAGTTGCACAAGGCAAATGTAGCATGCGAGGGTCCAATTATAAGCAATATTTTATTTACATGTTCTAACACAAGCAATACAAGTTGGGATTATTTCCTTATCTAGGTGCGTTGTATTCTTATTAGCATGCATGGGGTGATTCACCTAGCGACTAGCATGTATCATTCCATATTTTAAGTGTGCTAGCTAAGCAAAGACAAGTTTACCGTAGCCACCCACCTTAGCGATGATTCGCCTCGGTTGAGCGATACTCCGAGCGAGCCTCTGAAAGCCTAAGCCGAACTCCTGAAAAGCCAAGTATGGAAATCTTTTGCCTCAAATGAGTATTCTTGCTGAAGTGAAGTGGGTCGGGACGTTGCACTTTTGCCATTTGAATCGGCAGTCCGCTTGAGCGGAACGGGGTGTTACATCATACACCACTCAGAAAAAGTCTCGTCCTCGAGACTTACTAAGGGTAGGCAGTACTATAGCATTATTGAATCTATTTCAAGCATAGCAATCGATACCACTAAATCCATTCGAACACAATCTCCTACTCGATCCTTACGCCGTGTCGCGTATGTGCTGAGTCAGCCTCATTTGTGCCTTAGCGCGGGATATGTTGCTTAACGCGGAGTACGTTTCAATCGATCTTTATTAACGATCTAAGGTTGAAGCAAACTTATACAAGTAATTATACTTGTTCGTGTGGATATTCACTTCCACTAGCATTGAGATCTGCATATTGCGAGTCTGGATCGTGCGCATATTAGAAGTGCACCTCAAGCATGAGCACTCCAACCAACTTAGCTATAGTGAAGTCTTAGCACTCGAGTTTCACATCTCTTAAGTCTTGGATCGTGCACACGTTCAAGGCGTCCCTCAAACATATGCATTTAACCAAACTTAGAGATAGTAAAATCGGACAAGCTACTTGCGAAAATCTCAAGGGTTCTTCCAATAGGGTCAATCAAATTCCAAGTCTTTTCCTTTCCAACCAATTATTTGCACTCCGTTAAGCATGATCTATTCGATTTACCGACTAGCATTTATCCGTTCGGGTCAAACTTAGCACACGTTATCGTTCCCAAGTCTAACCCTAAGTCTTGTTGCCCCAGTTCTATAGCTTATTCAAGCAATATGGTAAAGTCGGTAACACAGGTTCATTCACTCGGCATAGGATCGTCTGCCTAATTACTAGGTCAGCTCGCAAGGTCATAGGTACAAGTTTAAGCACACGATACATCGTGCATATTTGTCGCACGATGCTCGTCCCAATTTCCTAGGGTCAAACCATTGTTCATTTGCACGGGGTATTCTATCCAAGCTCGTTTCACTCAGATTTCTAAACATCGAGTACAAAATTTTCCTACTCTCAATAACACGTTCGTTCGCACGGGGTTAGAGTCCATTCAATGAAATCCATAATATTCAAGATGCAGGACAAGCCTACTGATTTGCATAGTCTATCTCTTCAAGTATGTTTTGATAGAATCCCTATCCGTTTCAAGTCTAGTCCACAAAGCCAAGATTCGATTCTAAACCTTAATTTAACTCTAATTCATTCAACCTGATTCATGTATCCGTTCACGAAATCATCAAGCGTGATTTGTTTCAGGTTCTAGGCTAACTTATCGTGAAACATTTTCGATCACTTGTATCTCCAAATTCGTCTTATCGTGTCGAACCAAAAGTCAAGACGATCCATAAGTTGTCACGCTCCGGTCTTCCGCAAGTTCGATCACCCTCATTGGACGTGAGATCTCCACGTCAACGCTTCCGCTGGATAATCGTCCTAATCCGGGCGTGACGCATGCACGTACATAGAGTTACGCTCGTATAAGACAAGAACGTTTGAATGTTATGATTTTCTTCGGCATGATCGAGACACCTTATATTTCTTGCAAAATCATCCAACTTTAATGTTACCGTTCGGTAATTCCATAGTCCACTTCTTTCATTCCTCAATCAACTAAGTTTCAATATTCAAGAATTACCACGCCGACGCTCCCGCAGGATAACCGTTCTCATTGGGACTGAATTTGAGAGTTATCGTTTTGAACTTGATTTCAAGATCATTCTTCCGAACTCCAAGCCAAATCCATTATCGTTCATCTCTTTCATCAAATCAAGATATTTATTTTGGGCTAATTTCTATTTGAGCGATATTGTATTCAAGTTCAGTCCGTTTGTTTCAATCCGAAATCGCTCGTATAATCCTCTAAGTTTCCAACAAGTTTTTTTAATTGAGATATCGATTTCCTTGAATTTCTAATTAGATATTAAGCCTTGTCATTTATTCAAGATATTCTGAAATCGTTCGATCCATCTATCGTACGAGACCTATGAATTCGTTCGAATATTTCTAAATGATCCATACACCACTCGAAATTGAGTCATCCAATCAAATTCTCAATCGATTTGTATCTTCCGACTCAAAATATCGTTCGAGCTATTTTTTAAAATCCAAGCACGATTCTTAATATTCGCATAAGCGATAAATCCGAGAATATTTTATCGGTTAGTATTCTAAGTCTGACTTGTCTTATTCCTGAACGATATCGCATTCTCGTTGTAACTAGCTTGCACCAAAGGATCTTGGTGTGCGATACTCTACACAACTTAGCCGAAAGGCTGTGTACAAAGCAAACCGTTCGAGCAATATTCGTTTTTGCACTAACCAGTTGGGCAAACATGTATAGACATTTTCGGTTTGCACGTAAGTCGCGATTCTAGCACGAGCCTATTCCCAAAGGATCTAGCACAGATTGGCACAAAGGCCATTGCATCATAAATTCGTACAAGCAATTACATCATTCAAATGCACTTATTGAAAATATTTAGACTCATTGTTGGAATATTTCGTTGGGACATTGAGAGAGAGTATGCACATAACCCACGAACGAGCTTTCGAAACTGAGAAAATCGAAATAAAGTCCAAAGGCGTATAGCCAAGCTCTGATACCAATCTGTCATACCCCGATCTCCCGTAGGCTAATCGGCCATCCCCGCTAGGCGAGAATCACCGCGCCAGCGCTCCCGCGGGACGATCGCTTTGGCCCATTTGGGCGTGATACCGCACGAGCGTGAACCACGCCCGTGCAAGACCGTGGTTCATTAGCTGGCGGTAAGAGTTCTAAGCCACAGAGTCGCACAGATTGTCCGAGTACAGCAAAATTATAAACGCATAGGCGATTTGGTAACAAATTCACTTAGTCGACAATAGCAGAAGCATTGAGAAACACAAGTATTGAAGTAAAGTAAACTCTTTATTGATATAAACAAGTGTTATAGACGATGTATAGCTGAGATTACAAGTCACTCAAGCCTCTCTCTCTGAAATAGTAAAAGCGTACCAAGTGGCTACATTTGTGGAATGATGTACAGGCGATGTTCTAATATTATATCTTGTATATGTGCTTCAGTTCCGGACGCAGCACTCCAAGGCTCCAGAGTGAACTGCACGTCTTAGCACGCACGAAGGAGGCATCCGCACCGAACGAGATTCTTCCGCACCCTGCAAACAATCTAGTGGATTATCAATATATGAATGCACTAGTGGGGAGGCTACTCACCCGCTCGATAAATCTGTCACGCCCCAGTCCCAAAATATCGAGGGACTGGACACGTGGCAATGGCCAGCAGCACGCACTGATGGATAACCCAATTTAATGGAGCCATCAGGGCGTACTTAAGCTGTAAATAAGGTCTACTACACAAGTCACGCTAATCTCATCCATAAAGAAAAGGAAATAAACTGCATAATCAAATGGAAATACTGTAGCAACATCAACACAGCAAGTCAGTCGGAGCAACAATCCGACTATAGTCTGAAATAAACTGGCTCTATAGGCCAGGAACAAAAGATGTAAACATGAAATAATAAATGAGTGCTGGAACAGGCACTCAGGAAAAGTCCTCGGCAGTCACCTCGTCTTCAGTGTTTTGTTCAGCTCCAGCAATAGGTTCAGCTCCGGTCCCGTATACCTCGGGATACTGCTCCTCAGCTAAACCTGGGGACATAATCCATTCCAGGTCCTCAGTGGACATAGCAAGGCACAGATAATACATGCCAAAATGAATAAGCAGTGCAATAATAATGAATCAGCAGGGTAAACTAAGTAACTAACCACCTATGTGATATACAAATGAGAGCAACACTAGTACTCAGGCTGAGACCGCTACAAGCTCTGTGTCGGGGAGCCGGTAGCAGTAATAACACGTAAAGGGTCTAGCTCTGCTGGAGAGTCTACAACCTCACAATAATAGTAGATATATATATAAAACAGCCTGTAGCCTGTGTGTCTCTCCCCACCCAATGTAATCACGCAAGCCATGACCATAACGTCTCATGTCCATGTCAGCGGGATTATATCTAATGCAACAAGTCATACTGTCCAATAATAATAACTCTGTCAAGTCCTGTATCCTATTCAGAATCCCCACGAATAACTCGGGTAGATTCTGTCCATGATAGTGTTAAGTGTCCTGGGTTATAGGGTACTTGATAGGTCAAGTACAAAGTAAGGGGGGTCGTAAATCCATCTCTAAATGACGAACCCAACACCGCGTACGGTGTCAGTACCCGACTATGATCGGACACTAGGTACGTCATACGTTCCCTAGGTTAAGCAGTTTAAAACAGTTTATATGAATTTGCACAAGAAATCCAGCAGAGTATTTTTACAGAAAATAAGAAAAATAATGACTGCAAGTTTGGCAAGGTGCACTTGCCTGGTGTTTGAAATCCACTTAGGTCCTGGTTTCGGAAATTCCCAGAGATGTCTCCGAAAGCTGAAATAAACAGTACCATCACGCTCAGAAGGTGTCAATCAGCTAGGATCGCCTGTCCTTGGGTCCAATTTGGAGACAAGGGCAGAAACGGTAATTTCGGGCCAAAACGGGGTCCACCGGTGGGCCCGCTTTGCACCGAAAAATGTGTCAGGGTCAATGGTCTCCAAATTTACCAAACTTAGTGTCAACAGGTCAGAAACGCTGATACGAACCCAACGAAACTTTCAGAATTGAATTCCGATGAGCCGTTCACAAAATCGCCCGTCGAGCGGGGCCTATGGGGCCCACGACACGCGATTTCGTCAACGTTCTCAGAATCGAACCAAACTTGACCCACAGGACCAGCGTATCGCTACGAGTCCGATGGCGCAAGTTTCGTCTCGATCCGACGTGTGTACACGAAGTTAGGGCGAAATGCAGAAAAGACGGATACGGGGCGATGTCCGCGGATACGCGTTGATTCCGGTGTGCACGCACACCCAAATCGACTTCCGTGAAAACCCACACGTCCGTATCGACGAGGCGCACGTATCTGTGAAGACCGCACGCGACCAAGTCGTCCCGTTTGGCGGGGCGGACTCGGTTCCGGGGTGAAACAGGGTCTGGTTTTTTTCCTGTTTTTGGATCGCAGTGTGCGATCGCCACAGGCCGCGATGCCCCGAACAGTTTGTCCGGGCACCGAGAGGGTCATACAGGCTTCACGTAGGAATTGACGGAATCGAAAACGGAGATCAGGGTTGCAAGATACGAATACCTGAAGGGGACCGAGAAATCGGGGTTTTTCGAGTCCGAATCGAGCTCGTGTCCTGGACGTGTCAGCGGCGTGTCCGGGCTCGTATCCGCGTCTGGGTCGTGTCTGCGGCGTGTCCGGTGCTGCTGGAGGGTACCGGGGAAGGCCGGACTCGGCGGGTCGAGCTGAGGCCGGGCGGGGGATCGTCGACGAGCGGTGCCGAGGGGGTCGGCGGAGCCGGCGTCGGGTCTGGGACAGCGGGAAGAGGAAGGGAAGCTGGAGAGGGGCGGCCCTCGGCGGGTGGGCGGCGCTGGCCTGCGGAGGGCGGCGGGTCAGGGAGGAGGGTGGCTGAGAAGGCGGTGGCGCGGGGCTCGCGGTCGGCGGAGGGGCTCGCCGGAAGTCGGGTAGATCTAGGTTTGGGCTCTGGTTTGGGAGGGCGAGAGAATAGAGGGCCGGAGGACGGAGTCTATCATAGGGCCGGGGCCTCGGGGCGGGGCCTCCGGCCGTGGGCGACCGAGGGGGGTGGTGGGGGTCGCCGGGGGGATCAGGGGTGGGGGGTGTATATAGGGGCTCGGGGCGGGCTCGGCCGGGGCGACGTGGGGTCGTGGGATCCGGGGGTGGCGGTCGTGGGGGGGGTTCTCCGGCCACGTCGCCGGAGAACGCGGCGGTCGGGCGGGTTTTTCGGGTCGAGGGGTGACAGGGGCGGGTGAGCGGGTTTGGGAGAAGCGGGTCCGGGTCGGGCGCGGATCCGGGTGAGCGGACCCGCCCGACCCGCTAAGGAGTGAGGGTTGGGCCATGCGAACGGGCTCGGCCCACTGGGCCAGGCCGGCCCAAGACCGAATAATAAAAATAAAAAAATAATAATAATAATAATAATATTAATTAATTAATTAATTAATTTAGGAAAATAGTTTTTAGGCTTTTAAAAATAGGTCTGATGCCCAATAAAATCCCAGAAAATTACCCTAAGTCCGGTTTTCTATTTTACACCATAAAATTATATTTTCATTCTAATTTAATGTTGTTTATTGTCAATTAAAAATTATAAACTCACCACAGGTCCTATGTAAATTACTGAAAATTGCATATTAAATTCCAAAAATTGATTTTAAAATTCCAGAAAATTTAGGGTGTTTACAATCTACCCCCCTTAAGAGGATTGCGTCCTCGCAATCGAAGGGTAAACTATAAAGACAGAATTTATAGAATTAAAATGCTTAGGTTACCTGATTCTGCAAATAAATGCGGGTAATGCTGCCGCATAACATCTTCTCGCTCCCAGGTCGATTCGCCTGGAGAGTGCTGTTTCCAAGCTACTCGAACCAGCCTGATCGTCTGCCCTCGCAGTGTCTTCTCGCTGGTGTCGAGTATACCCACTGGCTGCTCTTCGTATCTCAGGCTAGGTCTCACTGAAATCTCAGAATGATCAACTATATGGCTTGGGTCTGTCACATACCTCCTCAATTGTGAGACGTGGAATACGTCATGCACTCCCTCTAAGGATGGAGGTAATGCAAGACGGTAAGCCACCTCACCGATGCGCTCCAAGATATCAAATGGCCCAATGTACCTTGGGCTTAACTTGCCTCTGCTGCCGAACCTGATAGTACCTCTAATGGGCGAGATCCTCAAAAATACATGTTCTCCTTCCTTGAATTCCAGGGGTCGTCGGTGTACATCGGCCCAATGCTTCTGTCTATCCTGGGCTGCACGGAGATGGTTCTGAATCTGCTTTACTTTCTCCACTGTCTCCGTTACCAACTCTGGACCCAGTAATTGACGTTCGCCAACGTCACTCCAGCATATCGGCGATCTGCACTTCCTTCCGTACAACGCCTCGAAAGGTGCCATCTGAATGCTTGCCTGATAGCTGTTGTTGTAGGAGAACTCCACTAAGTGCAGATGATCTTCCCAAGATCCTCCAAAGTCCAGTATACAGGATCGCAACATATCTTCCAGGATCTGAATGGTGCGCTCTGACTGTCCGTCTGTCTGAGGATGATAGGCAGTACTGAACTTGAGCCTGGTGCCGAGACTCTCTTGCATGCTTCGCCAGAAGTGAGATATAAATCTTGAGTCTCGATCTGATACGATACTAACCGGCACTCCATGTAATTTTACGATCTGACGCATATACATGTCGGCTAGTACTTCTGTGGATTGTCCGACTCTAAACGGCAAGAAGTGAGCCGACTTAGTGAGCCGATCCACAATGACCCACACTGCATCCTTTCCACTAGGGCTCCTTGGAAATCCAGTGACAAAGTTCATGGTAATATGCTCCCACTTCCATTCAGGGATGGGAAGTGGCTGCAACATACCTGCAGTCCTCTGGTGCTCGGCCTTCACCTGCTGGCAGACTAAGCATTTCGCCACAAAGCGGGCAATCTCCCTTTTCATTCCATGCCACCAGTAATATTGTCTCAAGTCCCGGTACATCTTGGTTCCTCCTGGATGAACCGAGTATATGGAGCTATAGGCTTCTGTCATCAACTCTTGCCTTAATTCTCCATTTGGAACACATAGGCGATTTCCGCACCTCAATGTTCCGTCCTCGTGGATGCGAAGTCCCGTTTGCAAGCCTGCTTCTGTTCTTTCTCTCAGCCTTCGGAATCTGGCATCATTAGGCAAAGCTTCCTTGATTCTCTCCACCAGCGATGACTTCACTTCGAGGTTAGCCAGCAACCCATTTTGTCCAGGTAGAACAACCTCTATCTGAAGATCTTGCAAGTCTTGTAATAACTGAGGCTGCTCTGTCAAGAAATAAGCCGAAGGTTTTCTGCTAAGGGCGTCGGCTACAACATTTGCTTTCCCCGGGTGGTACTGCAGATCGATGTCAAAGTCCACCATCAACTCCAGCCAACGCCTTTGCCTCATATTGAGCTCCTTCTGTGTATAAACATACTTCAAGCTCTTATGATCAGTGAATATCTCGACCTTTTCTCCATACAGGTAATGTCTCCAGATCTTCAATGCAAAAATTACTGCAGCTAGCTCCAGGTCGTGCGTCGGGTAGTTCTTTTCGTGGACCTTCAGCTGCCTCGATGCATAGGCGATAACCTTGCCGTGTTGCATCAAGACACAACCTAGTCCACTACCGGACGCATCACTGTATACAACAAAACCTCCTGACCCTGAGGGAAGAGTCAAGACTGGTGCTGTTGTTAGACGCCTCTTCAATTCTTCAAAGGCATGCTGGCATTCTTTCGTCCATATGAACTCCTGATCCTTCCGTGTCAGCTTAGTCATAGGTTCTGCAATCCTTGAAAAATTTTCTACGAACCGCCGGTAATACCCAGCAAGTCCAAGAAAACTTCTCACTTCCGCAACAGAGGTAGGGGTAGGCCAGGTTTCTATAGCAGTGACTTTCTCTGGGTCCACAGACAGTCCTTCACCCAAGATAATATGCCCTAAGAATGGCACCTTGTCCATACAGAATTCACATTTGCTGAGTTTGGCATACAGCTTCTCCCTTCTCAAAGTTTCTAGCACTATTCTGAGGTGTTCCTCGTGCTCTGCGTGGTTCTTGGAGTAGATTAGGATATCATCAATAAACACCACCATGAACTTATCCAAGTACTGATGGAAGACCCCGTTCATCAAACTCATAAATACAGCAGGTGCGTTGGTTAAACCAAACGGCATAACTAGGAACTCGTAATGCCCATACTTAGTTCTGAAGGCCGTCTTTGGGATATCTTCCTTCTTCACCCTAATCTGGTGATAACCGGATCTAAGGTCAATCTTGGAGAATATCTTAGCACCACTCAACTGGTCAAACAAATCATCAATACGTGGTAATGGGTACCGGTTCTTAATAGTTACAGCATTAAGGGCTCTGTAATCAATGCATAGCCGTACAGATCCGTCCTTCTTGGGTACAAAAAGTATAGGTGCTCCCCATGGTGAAACACTAGGCCGGATAAATCCCTTCTCAATAAGGTCGTCAACTTGTGTTTTCAGCTCCACTAACTCCTTAGGTGCTAGCCGATATACCGATGAGGTGATAGGTTCGGCTCCTGGAGTTAGGTCTATTGTGAATTCTATCTCCCGATCAGGTGGTAAACCTGGAAGGTCGTCGGGAAATACATCCATAAATTCTGTTATGACTCTTGGGTAACTTGAATCTTCTTCTACGGTCAATACCCTAAGAGTTGGCTGAACCCCTTGTTCTACAGCTCCTCGTAGAAATTCAAACTCAGGAAGGCTAGGGGGTCTAAATATCACTTTTCCAAGCCGGCAATCCAGTGTCGCATGGTACTGACTTAACCAGTCCATACCAAGTACAACATCGTAATCAGGCATAGAAAAGATCAGGAATTGGGCTCGCATCTCTCGGCCACAGACTACTACCGAACATGATCTACAAGTATCACTAACCGGGATAATTCTACCTCCCGTTAGTATTCTCTTCATCTTCGAAAGAGGTGCGGTAGCTATTCTATGTGTGGCTACGAAGCTAGCAGCAATAAATGAATGCGAAGCTCCAGAATCAAATAATGCTACAGCAGGAATTGAAGCTACTAATATGGTACCTGCTATCACTTCGCCTGCAGTAGCTTCCTCAGTGACTGCTAGTGCATATGCCTGACCTCGTCCCTGAGCGGGACCCCTTTGCTGACGAGCTTGTTGGAACAGTGCTGCCTGAGGTGGTAGAGGTGGCCTGGCTCCTCCAGGCCCTGTCTGAGTGGCTCCCCCAGCTGGAAGAGCTGCAGGTGGAGCTGGTCGATTCGGAACTCCCTCTCGACGTTCCGAGCAGTCCTTGGAGAAGTGTTGTCCAGATCCGCAAACCAGGCAGAGTCCCAGCTTGCGTCGACATTCCTTTTCAATATGTCCTACCTTGCTGCAGTAGTGGCAAGTAGGCAGGTTCTTAGTTGCTGCTCTTGGAGGCGGGCTCTTCTGGGGACGTTTAGCAGATTCCCCTGGTGCTGACTTGGACGGTGCTGAGGAGAAGGGACGTTTCAGGCTTGATTCCCTCCGAGTAACGCGCTCCAGCCGACGTGCTGCAGCTAGGACGTCGGTGTAAGAGGTGGGCGCGACTGATCCGATTAACTTCTGAAGCTCGAACCTGAGCCCATCAAAGAACTTCTCCGCCTTCTCCTCTTCGGTAGGAATTAGCGAAGGGGCGAAGCAGCTCAGGCGAATAAATTCGGCGTTATATTCCTCCACCGTCATGTTGTCCTGGATCAGGCGGTTGAATCTGTCTCGGAGTTCTGACCGAGCCACAGCAGGGATGTACATTTCCTGGAAGAGTCTGGAGAACTCTTCCCAGGTAACCTGATCATGTCCGAGCCTTCTTTCTTCGGACAACCACCAATGATGCGCGTTGTCCGTCAGTTGCATCCGGACGGCAGTCATCCATTTGTCCCTTGGTAATTCAGCGGCCTCCAACTGATGCTGTGTGTTTGTAAGCCATTCATGCACTTCAGTTGGTCCTTCCTTGCCCGAGAAGGTACGGGGCTTAAGTTGGCGGAAATCCGTGATGGATCCCGTCGCTGGCCGCCTATTTGGTGCATGCTCCAATGCTGCGACCAGGCTGTTCCTTAGGTTCTCGGCCTCCCGGCGTTGGGTCTCCTGTTGGATCTGTTGTTGCGCCTGCATCATGGCGTAGAACATCTGGAACATTTGCTGGCCGTCCATTGCCTGTCCTGGGGGAAAGACAGGCATCATAGGTGGGAACTGGGGAGGAGGCGGGACGTCATCACGCCTGAACCTGGAACTTGGCTGGCCAGTTGGATTGTTCTGAGAGGATTGTCCTCTAGTGTCTGGCGTCGTTCCAGCCTCGCAGGTAAACCCTGCTTCAGTCGGTGTTCCCAAGGGGGTCTCGTCACCACGTCTGGGATCCATTTCTCTGCATCAAAAGAAAACAATGAGAACGCACAGAGGAATCAAACAGGATGCAGTTCAAGCAATTTAATTGAATTCGACATAGAGTTCAAAAACGATTAAATATATGGATGAGATCCTACAACCTATCTTATTGCAGGCCTGTCCGGTCCCTAAGTTGAAACCGAACAATTTAGTTGAGGACCTGCATGGGCCACCACAAAAACCATGTCACGCCCCAGTCCCAAAATATCGAGGGACTGGACACGTGGCAATGGCCAGCAGCACGCACTGATGGATAACCCAATTTAATGGAGCCATCAGGGCGTACTTAAGCTGTAAATAAGGTCTACTACACAAGTCACGCTAATCTCATCCATAAAGAAAAGGAAATAAACTGCATAATCAAATGGAAATACTGTAGCAACATCAACACAGCAAGTCAGTCGGAGCAACAATCCGACTATAGTCTGAAATAAACTGGCTCTATAGGCCAGGAACAAAAGATGTAAACATGAAATAATAAATGAGTGCTGGAACAGGCACTCAGGAAAAGTCCTCGACAGTCACCTCGTCTTCAGTGTTTTGTTCAGCTCCAGCAATAGGTTCAGCTCCGGTCCCGTATACCTCGGGATACTGCTCCTCAGCTAAACCTGGGGACATAATCCATTCCAGGTCCTCAGTGGACATAGCAAGGCACAGATAATACATGCCAAAATGAATAAGCAGTGCAATAATAATGAATCAGCAGGGTAAACTAAGTAACTAACCACCTATGTGATATGCAAATGAGAGCAACACTAGTACTCAGGCTGAGACCGCTACAAGCTCTGTGTCGGGGAGCCGGTAGCAGTAATAACACGTAAAGGGTCTAGCTCTGCTGGAGAGTCTACAACCTCACAATAATAGTAGATATATATATAAAACAGCATGTAGCCTGTGTGTCTCTCCCCACCCAATGTAATCACGCAAGCCATGACCATAACGTCTCATGTCCATGTCAGCGGGATTATATCTAATGCAACAAGTCATACTGTCCAATAATAATAACTCTGTCAAGTCCTGTATCCTATTCAGAATCCCCACGAATAACTCGGGTAGATTCTGTCCATGATAGTGTTAAGTGTCCTGGGTTATAGGGTACTTGATAGGTCAAGTACAAAGTAAGGGGGGTCGTAAATCCATCTCTAAATGACGAACCCAACACCGCGCACGGTGTCAGTACCCGACTATGATCGGGCACTAGGTACGTCATACGTTCCCTAGGTTAAGCAGTTTAAAACAGTTTATATGAATTTGCACAAGAAATCCAGCAGAGTATTTTTACAGAAAATAAGAAAAATAATGACTGCAAGTTTGGCAAGGTGCACTTGCCTGGTGTTTGAAATCCACTTAGGTCCTGATTTCGGAAATTCCCAGAGATATCTCCGAAAGCTGAAATAAACAGTACCATCACGCTCAGAAGGTGTCAATCAGCTAGGATCGCCTGTCCTTGGGTCCAATTTGGAGACAAGGGCAGAAACGGTAATTTCGGGCCAAAACGGGGTCCACCGGTGGGCCCGCTTTGCACCGAAAAACGTGTCAGGGTCAAGGGTCTCCAAATTCACCAAACTTAGTGTCAACAGGTCAGAAACGCTGATACGAACCCAACGGAACTTTCAGAATTGAATTCCGATGAGCCGTTCACAAAATCGCCCGTCGAGCGGGGCCTATGGGGCCCACGACACGCGATTTCGTCAACGTTCTCAGAATCGAACCAAACTTGACCCACAGGACCAGCGTATCGCTACGAGTCCGATGGCGCAAGTTTCGTCTCGATCCGACGTGTGTACACAAAGTTAGGGCAAAATGCAGAAAAGACGAATACGGGGCGATGTCCGCGGATACGCGTTGATTCCGGTGTGCACGCACACCCAAATCGACTTCCGCGAAAACCCACACGTCCGTATCGACGAGGCGCACATATCTGTGAAGACCGCACGCGACCAAGTCGTCCCGTTTGGCGGGGCGGACTCGGTTCCGGGGTGAAACAGGGTCTGGTTTTTTTCTGTTTTTGGATCGCGGTGTGCGATCGCCACAGGCCGCGATGCCCCGAACAGTTTGTCCGGGCACCGAGAGGGTCATACAGGCTTCGCGTAGGAATTGACGGAATTGAAAACGGAGATCAGGGTTGCAAGATACGAATACCTGAAGGGGACCGAGAAATCGGAGTTTTTCGAGTCCGAATCGAGCTCGTGTCCTGGACGTGTCAGCGGCGTGTCCGGGCTCGTATCCGCGTCTGGGTCGTGTCCGCGGCGTGTCCGGTGCTGCTGGAGGGTACCGGGGAAGGCCGGACTCGGCGGGGCGAGCTACGGCCGGGCGGGGGATCGTCGACGAGCGGTGCCGAGGGGGTCGGCGGAGCCGGCGTCGGGTCTGGGACAGCGGGAAGAGGAAGGGAAGCTGGAGAGGGGCGGCCCTCGGCGGGTGGGCGGCGCTGGCCTGCGGAGGGCGGCGGGTCAGGGAGGAGGGTGGCTGAGAAGGCGGTGGCGCGGGGCTCGCGGTCGGCGGAGGGGCTCGCCGGAGGTCGGGTAGATCTAGGGTTTGGGCTCTGGTTTGGGGGGAAGAATAGGGCGGAGGAGGAGTTATATATAGGGGCTCGGGGCGGGCTCGGCCGGGGCGACGTGGGGTCGTGGGATCCGGGGGTGGCGGTCGTGGGGGGGGTTCTCCGGCCACGTCGCCGGAGAACGCGGCGGTCGGGCGGGTTTTTCGGGTCGAGGGGTGACAGGGGCGGGTGAGCGGGTTTGGGAGAAGCGGGTCCGGGTCGGGCGCGGATCCGGGTGAGCGGACCCGCCCGACCCGCTAAGGAGTGAGGGTTGGGCCATGCGAACAGGCTCGGCCCACTGGGCCAGGCCGGCCCAAGACCGAATAATAAAAATAAAAAAATAATAACAATAATAATATTAATTAATTAATTAATTTAGGAAAATAGTTTTTAGGCTTTTAAAAATAGGTCTGATGCCCAATAAAATCCCAGAAAATTACCCTAAGTCCGATTTTCTATTTTACACCATAAAATCATATTTTCATTCTAATTTAATATTGTTTATTGGTAATTAAAAATTACAAACTCGCCACAGGTCCTATGTAAATTACTGAAAATTGCATATTAAATTCCAAAAATTGATTTTAAAATTCCAGAAAATTTAGGGTGTTTACAAAATCCAAACACGTAATATAGTTTTCGTGCACCAACTATTATGTTGTCTTTCTAGTTGCCTTAGGATCAGTTTTATGACAAAGATTGAATAGTCTAACTCGTGTGGCAGTGCGTCGTACGATATAAGAGGAAATACGATGAAACTTACCAACTTACCATTTGTCCTTCCTTGTCCAAGGCAAACCAAGTTAATTCAAGCACGAGCAGGTATAAACATTCAGGGGCAATAACATATGCAAACACTGTGTTGTGAGCGAGATTACGCTCCTGATGTACGAGTTACTCGGATGATCAGGTGTGTTGCATAAGATATTCAAGTGCTCCACATGTACAAGTGTGTTTCGATCGTTCAAATGTTCTAGATATTCTCGATGCGATACAATAACTCGCACGCGGATAGCCTCTAAGCGAGGATGACTTATCTATATGAACATGAGGTCACTGGCACGACGCCAAAATGGATTGTCTAGTCTCAGTACGGAATGACGTACGACGCATAGACAGGACGCCATAGGCTATTTCGTCCTATAGCAGGCGACTATTAGGAGTTTCGGCCGGATCGGATCGGTGCCAGTGCCCCAGCAACCGTCCACGAAACTAAAATCTTGTTTCCAAGTTGTCCTGTGACCATGCAAGTCTCTAATCTTTCAGGTCTCTGGTCAGGTATGGGAACAAGTTCAAGGCAGGATACATATCAGGCACATATTTCAGGCAGAAAATCATGTACATATTTGAGATAAGATTGTTCATAATATGTGTATCGACTCCACGAGCCATTTGATTCAGTATAGGACGGTATTGCTCAACGAGCTGTGATTCTTAGATCATTGACTTGGTACAAATTTTCTAGTTCGGGAACTGCCTTAGCGACCCAACGGTCCCGGATACTTTCAGGTTCATTTATGCACGAAATGACTATTAGATAGTCTTTCGGGGAGAACCTAAATTAATGCATGACATGCACAGTGTTACACGGTCTTGTTATAGTTTATGCGACAAGCATTGAAATGAGGTAATATATAAGCAGGCAAGCATGCATTTATATAAACATAAGCATTCACTTTGGCTCGGGCCCGAAGGTAAGCCGAGAAGCGAAACCGTAAGGGACTTACCGAGCGACATGATCTAGAGTCGTGCAGTATAGCAAATGAATAGTACACTATAGAATATATGTATATCGTTCTAGTCAAGGCATAGCGGGTCTAGTTGCACAAGGCAAAGGTAGCATACGAGGGTCCAATTATAAGTAATATTTTATTTACATGTTCTAACACAAGCAATACAAGTTGGGATTATTCCCTTATCTAGATGCGTTGTATTCTTATTAGCATGCATGGGGTGATTCACCTAGCGACTAGCATGTATCGTTCCATATTTTAAGTGTGCTGGCTAAGCAAAGACAAGTTTACCGTAGCCACCCACCTTAGCGATGATTCACCTCGGTTGGGCGATACTCCGAGCGAGCCTCTGAAAGCCTAACACGAACTCCTAAAGAGCCAAGTCTGGAAATCCATTGCCTCAAATGAGTATTCTTGCTGAAGCGAAGTGGGTCGGGACGTTAAACTTTTGCCGTTTGAATCGGCAGTCCGCTTGAACGGAATATGGTGTTACACAAACCCATCCCCAACCGCCACCCTGCCGACCGACCCTACCTCCGATGCATCCACCCCAAACCCTCTCCCGACGTCTCCCGCGACTGCCTCTCCATCGTCCGTACCGCCATTGCCGTCTGCCTCCTCGAGCCTGTCCCCTTCGTCGAGATCGACTCCGACGCGCTCTTATGAAGGTTCGACAGTGATCAGTCCTCCGCCACCCCTGCCGAGAAGGCCACTCTGGTCGACCTCGGGCACTCCACTGCCTCCCCACTCCACAGAGGCCTTATCGACGTTGCTTTCGCCAACTTCCTTGCGCCTCCGCCTTTTCTCTCTGGTCTCCGCTCCCGTTGTTTCCAGAAGTCTATTTGTAAGGGCAGTCAAACTTCTATTGGGGAAAATTTGTCAAAAAATTTGATAGTCCTAAAAAGTATTTTGCCAACCACGACTAAAAAATTTTGATGGCGAACTTGTAAATAATAAAATTTGCTGCAACTTTTGATGTGGCTTTAAAAGGCTTGTGATAAAGGCACTACAAAAAATACTCGGGGCTAGCCTATTAATGAATAAACTTTACTCATACTAACCCAAATGTTACTCATACTAGCTCAACCTCACCCCAAACCCCCCAAACCTCCACCACCGCCGGCACTTGGCAGGAGCCCTCCTCCTCCACTCTTTCTATTTGAAGACCTCAAATTCCAACCATTAATCGATGGCTCCCAAACTCTCAAAAAAATCAAGGTACAATTCTTCCTCCTCCTCATCCTTCTCTAATTTTTTTATTTTTTATTGCATTTCGAAAATTTTCCAAAAAAATTCTTTCCAATCTTCGTTAGAGGCATAAAATTATAGTAAAATAAGCTAAAATAGGTTTTTGATGTAGTTTTGACATATTTCTGGAGCCTCGAACCCTATTTTAGGGTATGCAAGTTCGAATATCCTCGAACGTTCGGGACAGAAACATGCCAGACTATAGACATTTCTACAGTCTTATATACATAGTGGACTGTTGAAATATCTGCAGTCCTTTATGTATAGAGGACTGTAGAAATTTCAACAGTCCTATATACATATAGTACTTAGAAATTTCTACTGTCCTGATTGTTCAATTACTTTTGGACTGTTAAAATATATATATTCTTTGTCTTATAGCCACGACCCTCGGAAGGATCTTGAGGATGAAGGTATCATAAGAAGACCCCCCACTGCGTCGATGCGTAAGGAACACAATGTTGAGCGTGATATCGAGACATCCCTCACTACCATCGACCACCTCGAGGTACCCCTCAAGTTAGGAAATGTCGACTGAAGAAGACTGTAACTCATTCGAAGAGACATGCTCCTAGTACTTCTGGTTCTTCTTCCTCCTCCGATGAAGACATACCAACCATCCAAAACCAGCCAACTGATGGTTCATGACCTTCTCAGCATGCAGATAGTCCAGTCGAGACTCGTCCACCAACCCTCGAAAACCGGCCAACTGATAGTTCAGGACCTTCTCAGCAGCCAAATAGTCCAGTCGAGACTCGTCCAAACGGTTGCTCTATGTTGTCATTGATCGAGAACCATATTGCATACCAAATATGGAATAATCCGATAAGTATATTACGTTATGATAATTTTATATATAGTTCTAAGTTCTAAGTTCATCCAATTATTTATAGATAACTACATTTTATATATAGTTCTAAGTTCATCCAATTGTTTACTTTTCAGGAGAGTTCTCGTATGTTAACTGTGATCAACCACGGCAAAAAGTGTAATACATGGGGGTTTGAAATTTTTCGGAGATGATGCCAAGGCTAAAATCAATCCTACCAGTTTATAAATTTTGGGTAACTACTCATATACGACGGTGGACAATGCACTCATATCAGTATTTGTAGAACGATGGAATCCAGAAACCAACATTTTCCATCTTCCAAAAGGGGAGTTGACGATTACCCTGGATGACGTCAATCATATATTGATACTTAGGGTTGAGGGTCGAGTCATGATGAATCACACTTTTGATGAATCGAGCATTAACTTTTACGATCATATCGTGGATTATGTATCAAGCTATCTCGGAGTTGACGCGGCGAGTTTTACAACCCTTCAAGACTTCAAGAAGTCGTATGGACTTCCTTTAAAATATTTGGAGGCGACATTCGATGATCCGGACCCCGAAGCGGATAATAGCGATAAGGTGGCCGTGGACGCAGTTCATCTTAGGGGTTGTCGGCATTTCGGATAAGTCTGCAATGTCGATACATGCTAAATATCTCTTGAATTTTGACGACATAGACACGGTGGGAGAAATATCTTGGGAAAACGGTATACTAGCATACCTTTACCGCGAGCTTGGTGCGGCATCCCGTATCGGTTCCAAGATAATATTCGGATGCCAGACTCTACTCCATGTAAAGATATATCTTTGTCAACTTGTATACATAATAGAAAATTTTGTTGTAAATTTTTTGACTATTGTAATGTACGTGCAGGCATGGATATACGAGCACTTTTTAACCCTGAAGCGGGCTAAACTTAACTTAGGGTATGACGAGCACCTTCCTAGTATGTGCAGATGGAAGCCAACTAAGAAAGATGCCAAACGTCCGCACACATTGGCCGCCCTACGGAATGCACTTGAAGATATGACGATAGAAGAGGTGAATTGAGACCTAATTTTTTTTGTTTGGTAATAATTTACTAAATTACGTTATGCTCAATTTTATGCGTTATAGATAGTTTGGAATCCATATCGTGATTTATGACAGAGTAGTCGTCCATTGCAACCAGTCGCTTTATATCACGGTCTGATCAATTGTCATAAAATTGAGGAGCCTTATATGCCTGATAGAGTGCTTTGTCAATTTGACTATGTACAAACAGTACCAAAGCGCACATTAAAAATAATAAGTACTCCGAGAGGTACAAAACCCCTAAACTATATTCCTACGATGTTCAACCTGGTCTCGGACTTCTTCACTGAGTGGCAACGTCACGTTATTAGAGAATCTGAACGACAATATGACGGACTGTAGCGACAACTACATCGCCTACTACATTGGTGTCGGACTACCTATGTTGTTCAAACGCGGAGGCGATATGGTGCGTGTACCATCAGATCCCCCCGCCAAATCTGTCTTATATACTGCATTGGTCAAGATGGTGAGGGAAAACAAATTCAGTTTGAAGATTTGTAAATGTTTATAACCTAACAATTTTTATGTATAGTCATCAATAGGCTAGAAAAGCGAAGAAGTTGGAAAGAAGTCTCGTCAGTTGCCTGGGTCAGAATTATATAAAAATCAATAAGGAGCTACAACACATCGACAACACTGAAGATTTTTCTTTCTTGGATAATAGGGAGCATCGTACAAAGAGACGGCATGAAGTTTAGGCCATGTTTCAATTGATGAGGGTGTTGTCGAGTATTTTGCTACATTTTGTGTTTCGAGTATTTTGGGTTGTAATCTTGACATGTTAAACTTTGAAGTTGGATGTAACTTTATTTTTCGAGTATTTAGCTACATTTTGAACAACTTGCATTTTGAGCATCTTATATTTTGAGAATCAGGTCTTTGGGGCATCCAATATTCTTTGGGGCATCTTAAGCAAAAAATTATTTTCTTTAAAATTACAGAGAGGGACAAATAGGAAAAAAAATATGACTGTTAAGATTTTGACAGTCCTAATAGCTTTTAGGACTGTCCTAATAGCTTTTAGGACTGCCAGAATCTAGACAGTCCTAGTTTTAATTTTCTATCCTTCAACATATATATAAAAGTTACAAAATATACCAACGATCTATTATGACTGTCAAGATTTTGACAGTCCTAATAGATATTAGGACTGTCAAAATCTTGACAGTCCTATTTTTTAAGTTGGTATGTTTATATATATATATATATATATATATATATATATATATATATGGAAAGACATGGAATTAAAATTAGGACTGTCAAGATTTTAAGAGACCTAATATCTATTGGGACTGTCAAAATCTTGACAGTTGTAAAATCCCTAAATCTGAAAACCGTATTAATAATTTTTATTAATTATTTTAACCTATAGTTATGAGCTAAATAGAGAGAATATATTTTACTAGATTTTATTTTGAGGTGTTTGAGCATTTAGAGGATTTATGGAGCCATTATAAATTCTTTCTAATTTATTCCATGTAGGAGACCCTTTGGACAGTTGCTAGTTTAACCATATGCACCAATATAATTTTTAGAATTTTCTATGTATGGATATGAATATATATATAGATATAATTAATTAGAAAAGAATTCCTATTGGATCTAAACCGAAACCCAAACCCACTACCCGTGTGGCCCTACCCGGATCCGTTAGGGGAGCAAAATATCAACAGTAGCAGTAGCAAAAACCAACTTCCCTTTCCCTTCTCCGCGCGTGTGAGCCTTCTCATTCCACCGCTTCTTATATTTATTATTACTAAACACCCTTCAACCGAAACCAAGACCAAAGAAAGAAAGAAAGAAAGAAAGAAACAGCAGCAGCCGTTGTTTTGAAACCACTGAAATAAATATCCCCCGCGCGGAACCGACTTCAAACCCCCACCGCCTCTTATCTCTATATATATTATAATTCTCCCAAACCCTAACACCACTTCTTACACTAAACTTAAATACTGTTGTGGACGCTTGCACTATAAAAAATTCTTGCTCGGCAAGTATACCTTGCCTTTGTACTGTTATTCTTATTCCATATGTTGCATACATCCGCGCACAACGGTGTCGTCGCAATATATTTTTATTGACCTTGTTTATGAGACTACCCCGTTATCATGTAGCATCATTAGACTCATTGGCCATGACATAGTTGTTACACGAGTTGTGAGTCTCATATAGATCACGGACTACGGGACAGGTCTGGCCTCATGTTCGTATGAGCCGTGCGTTAGGGATGACTGCTGATAGAAACTTTGTATGCTAGTAGACATGGCAGTTATTTAGAGATTTTATCGTGTCATGGATATGGCATGCTTAGAGCATGGGGTGGGGAGAACAATAAGTAAGGCGTTTGGGCTCCTTTGCACTTTTCTTCTGTACGCCCGAATTCTCCGCCGGAGAAACGGGTGATGATCACCACTATATATTCCAGGTGGCCTCTGTCGTTCAAAAGACGACATGCTTGTAGGCCCCTGATTCTCCAAGAGAATCATGCCAATCCCATTATTGGCCAGATAGCCCACGTGTTGGAAAGTTATTCTCAAATTGCATTCACTTAGACGATTAGGCGACCCATTGGATGTTTATATTTCAGTACTTTATTGGCATTTTATTATGTATCTTGTTACGTCCCTCTGAGGACATGGTCCCTTTCCAGATATGGACGAGCAGGAGTATCCACAGGAGTACGATCCTGGACCTGACACTACTTACTAGACTGAGGAGGACTTACCCTCAGAGTATCTGTGATTTATTGCCACTGTTTAGAGATTTTGTTGCTACCTCAGTATAGTCGTTTTGTAGTGGATTTGTTTTCATCCGACTATCAGACTTGATACTCATCTTGGATATCCAGTTATTATTCAGCTCTTTATTCCTACTGATTATTTGTGCTGGGGATGAGATATAGATTCTGTGTGACTTGTTGTGACAGTATATTACCACTGGTAGATTGAATATTCATGTACAGCGTACGTGTGTATATGGTCTCCATATATTGGAGTTCGTATACATACGGCTGGACGTGTTACATATTCCTAGTCCTACGTATTTTGGGACTAGGGCGTGACATATTTTTGGTGATGGCCCATGCAGGTCAAGAATATATTTTCTTGGTTACGTAACTATACCAAACAAGCCTGCGTATAGGAATAGAGTATAAGGATCTCATCCATGCTTGACTGAAACCTTATTCTTTCCTTCAAACCATCCTATGTTTGGATAAACAAAGTTTTACGCCAAAGACCTTTTACCCTTGTTGGCATAAAAGCCAAATGACTATTGTTAGCGTAAAAGCCAAACAACTGCCTAGTTGGCGTAAAAGCCAAATAACTGTCTTATTGGCGTAAAGACCAAGCTATGCAGAAGATTGTCCCCTTTACGCTGCGGTTATGACAACTACTACCCATGTTCAATCTACGTATGGCACGTATACCTCTATAAGATCTTAACATGCAAACCACGTAGGTAACTGCCCTTGCGTAAAACTTGATGATTCCTGAATCAATAGATAAACCAACGTAGAGCAGCCTGATTAGGCATAAAATATAAGGATAGTGATGTGAGCGTATTTGTCACAGCGTTAGCTTTCCCAGTCCAGAACAAATCTCGTGCATTAAATGCAGAGATATGCCTCGAGCCCTATGCAAAAAATAGCTTTTGACGTGACATCTGATTTTGTTTTACCTTGAGCGTAAAAACTCATCTCTGTCGATTTTGTCTTATCTTGAGCGTAAAAACTCATTTCTGTAGACAACGTATTCAGGAGACCCCATTTTCTTCCTTTTTGGACGCGTAAAAATGACTTGTATCAATAATATGTCACTAAACGACAACCTGGGTCTCTGTGCAAAATCATCATCACAATGTCCTCTCGATCATCGTGCAGTACTTTTGTCAGATGTCAGGTTCACTGATTTGTCTGATAAATTCATCCGAGACAATAAAAAGAATTCCTCGTACAACTTTACGCTGCAACATATTTTAGACTTTATGCTGCATTAAACAATGTATGCTAGACTTTACGAAGCATATCTTTTACGCAGCAGAATTTTTACGCGCAGATATTTTACGCGCAGATTTTTTACGCAAGTTTTACGCAGGCAGACTTTTACGCGCAGACTTTTTATGCGAACAGTTCTGAAGTTCTGCTTAACGCCAAACTTCCTTGAATCACTGTTTTACGCAGACAGCTTGAAACTCTGTTTTACGCAGACAGTTTTGAATCTCTACTTTACGCCAAATTATCTTATCTCTGTTTTACGCGGATAGTTCTGAAGCTCTACTCTACGCTTCTCTACTTTACGCGGACAATTCTGAAGTCTTATTTTATGCCAACTACCTTGAAGCCATGTTTTACGCGGGGAGGGATTTCATGTATGTTAGGGGTTTTTGACTGTAACATACGCGGACAATTCCCCAGCATATTTCATGCTTCCACATACTATTAATACTTGCATCCTGTTTGATTCATGTACTTCTTCTAAACATTACGTACATCACCTGCAGAAAGATGGATATGCAGAATAGATGTACTATCGCCGATGGTGACACAACTCCTAGAGTCAATGATCAGACTCAAGGAGGGACCTCAACAATTCCTAGACTTCCGGGACCAGATGGACAGATTCATAATCCAGTTCCATCTGATCTTCCCGTTCCACCTAATGGAACCTCCCAGTCTCATCAACACCGCAGGATGGCCAGGCTCAACTGTTTTAATTCTTCCAGATGATGATACAGGAACAGAGACAGCAAGCAGCAGAACAGAGACAAGAGTTTCTAGCAGCACTTGAAAGGATGGCTGCAAAGACTACTGTACCAGCTCAAGCATTAGCTTCAGTACCTCGAGCTAGAGTTGGTTCAGTAAAGGATTTTATACAGATGGGTCCGAGACCTTACAAAGGCATGGAAAGCCCAGAGGAAACTACTAACTGGATCACTCAGACTCGGAAGTTATTAGAAGCATCGCAGCTACCTACAGAGCTGTGGATGACGGGTGTGAGGACACTTCTAGATGGTAATGCTCATCACTGGTGGGAATCCATGGAGAGCCAGCTGGGTACATATCAGACTTGGGAGCAGTTCTTGGAGTGCTTTGAAAGGAAGTCCTTCCCGGACACCGTTAGAGACGCATTGTACGATCAGTTTCTCCACCTGGAGCAGGGGAACAGAACAGTGGACGAATACGATGCTGAGTTTAGTCGCCTTAGTAAATATGGCGCTGTCCTGATACCAGATGACTTGGCCAAGGCTAAGAGATTTCATCACGGACTGACTCAGGAGCTCCAATATTACACAAGCTCACAATCCCGGATCTCTTATGCTGAGTTACTAACAGAAGCCAGATTGCAAGAAACCATCAGCAGAGAAAAAGAAGGTCAGCGGAGGACGCAGCAAGGACCAACAAGAATACAACAAGGAGGACCTATCAGACGTCCTTTAGCTCAGCAACAACAGTACCAACACAGAGCAGGATCATACCAGATTCCAGATAAGCCCCAATATAATTATTGTGGGAGACGCGGGCATATCTCAAGGGACTGTCGGATCCGTTTGGGATAGTGTATAAGATGTGGTTCTGGACAGCACCTGGCAAAAAATTGTCCAATGCAGCAGACACTTCCCCCGTCAGTACAGAGGCTAGCGTTTCCAGCACCGAAGCCAGCACAGCAAATAACTAGACCAGGAGCACCTCGACCTCCAGTAGCAGGAGGATTTCAGCAAGGACAACCGCTACCTACACAAGAGGAGCAATTCGCGAGTGCCAGACAGGGACAACCACAGAGGAACGAACAAGCTTTTGCAATGGAAGTGGATGACATGAATCAGGAGATTGATGTCATAGCAGGTATCACTCTTGTTTTTACTTTTCCTGCTGTGACATTGTTTGATACGGGAGCCATCCACTCATTTATATCATCTAGTTTTATTGCCAAACACAATATTGCCTTCACACCTTTACCTAGTTGTGTTAGAATTCTTACCGGAGGAGGAGTTGTACCTGTTAGTAGAATTTGTAGATCGTGTCTTATAGTGATACGTGGCAGAGAGATGAATGCCCGACTCTTAGTCCTTCATATGCCAACTTTTGATATTGTGCTTGGAATGGACTGGCTGAGCAAGTACCACGCTTTCTTTGATTGTTTTGGAGGAAGCATTCTTTTCAAAGTACCATGCCAGCCTGAACTTGAGTTTGCACGAGGATCTACAAAAATCCTTGATGACATACAGTTTGCAATGGACGACGTTGTTTATCACCCCATTATTTCAGAAATTTAAGACGTTTTCCAGAAGAATTACCAGGACTACCCCCAGATAGAGACGTAGATTTTTTGATTGAATTAATACCATGAGCAACACCTATAGCATCACACGTTTATAGATTGGCGAAGAAGGAGATGGATGAACTAAAGACATAATTGAAAGAACTAGAAGAGAAATGTTTCATCCGACCAAGTGCATCACCCTGGGGAGCACCAGTGTTGTTTGTACCAAAGAAGGATGGGTCAGTGCATATGTGCATTGACTATAGAGCCTTGAATGCAGTAACAGTGAAGAATAAATATTTATTTCCATGCATTGATGACCTATTTGATCACTTTAATGGAGCCAAGATATTCTCAAAGATAGACTTGAAATCAGGATATCACCAGGTGAAGGTACGGAAGGAGGACATCCCGAAAACCGTATTTCGGACAAGATATGGGCACTACGAGTTTTTGATCATGCCATTTGGATTAACCAATGCTCCAGCTATCTTTATGGACTTAATGAATCGAGTCTTCCATCAGTATTTGGACCAGTTCGTGGTCGTCTTCATAGATGATATATTTGTCTATTCGAAGAGCCACAAAGAATACGAGAAGCACCTGCAGATTGTTCTAGAGACCTTGCGGAGAGAGCAATTATATGCAAAGCTCAGTAAATGTGAGTTCTTATTGGACAGAGTCTTATTTCTTGGATATGTTGTTACAAGAGATGGTATTTCTGTTGATCCAGAAAAGATCTCGGCAGTCAAGACATGGCCTGTTCCTAAATCAGCAGCAGAGGTGAGAAGTTTCCTTGGACTTGCAGGATATTATCGGTGGTTCATGGAGAACTTCTCAAGGATAGCAACACCTATGACTCGGTTGACTTGCAAAGATCAAGAGTTCATATGGACCAACGAATGCCAAGCCGCTTTCGAAGAGTTGAAGAAGCGACTGACTACAGCACCAGTACTGACTATTCCATCAGGATCAGGAGGCTATGTGATCTACAGTGATGCATCAGGGAAAGGTTTAGGATGCGTATTAATGCAGCATGGCAAGGAGATTGCATATGCATCTAGACAGTTACGAGTACATGAGAAAAATTATCCAACTCATGACTTGGAACTTGCAGCCGTTGTATTTGCTCTGAAGCTATGGAGACATTACTTATATGGGGAACGAGTGGAGATCTATACAGACCACAAAAGCCTCAAGTACGTCTTCACGCAGAAGAAGTTAAATATGAGAC
>JAYESA010001180.1:0-57809 GCA_036927795.1 Iris macrosiphon | reverse complement strand
CGCAACAAAAGCGCATGAGCGCCTTGCGACGTGCTAAGAGCAAAGTGCGCCAACAAAGTACCACTTTGCATCCTTGAGCCCGAGTCAGAGTCTGAATCCGATTCGCTAAGCCCTTTAGGGCTTAGCTCCTATGGAATAATAACCAAGAACATGACAAAAAGCTTAAAAGCTTTCTTGAGGAGTTAATCATTTTTTTCTCCTAATAAAATACCCCACATGGTACCGATGTGCCCCACCACATCCTATGTGCGCACCTCAACACATCAAAGTATTATATTGAGATACCCACTTGGTGGTGTAGCCAATGTGGGACTATCTTTACTAGTCCAAAGGCAAAATACCAACAACCAGCTCATAAATATTGTTTAGAATCACATCTCACTATGGAGAGAGAGAGAGAGAGAGAGAGAGAGACGGGTGTACGAGCTTTGGACTTTGAAGAGCTCTCAGGAAGAAAGAATGAAAAGAGAGAGCGGCGAGAAAGAAAGAAATTGGAGAGAAAAGTGACTTAGGGTTTGCTTGGTAACGGTGTTTTCATCTGTTTTAGAGTATTTTTGAACCGACCGTTTATGAAAATCTTTGCTTGTTAACTTTTATGAGGCACTGATTTTGATCGGCTCAAAAATCCTCCAAAATTGGTGTAATGTAATTTTAGATGACTTTATAAACACCCAAAATCGGTGGATTTTGAGAAATTTTTATTATTTTACTTCATTTATTCTTGTAAAAAACTTTCAAAACCTTTCATTACCAGTATGGATTGGATTGGTTTAAAAGCCGCTACTTAAAACCGCTCATAATCGCTGCTCTAAAAATACCTCATAATCAATACCCTCACAATTGCTAAACAGACCCTTAGGATTATATATATATATATATATATATATATATATATATATATGGATGAGGGATATACATAATTTTGATTTATAGTTGGGTTTTCGGTTTGGGTCAGTAATCGAAACCGAAATCCGAAAATCAATCGAAAAAATCAAATTATTTTTAACTTAAAACCGACAAGCAAACCCAATGAAGAAAATTCGAATTTCTATCTCGATTGTTTTGGTTGGATTCGATTTTCGATTTCAAACCTTTACATGCACACACCTCTACACGCAAAATCCCAAACTAGGCCAAAATAGCATACATGTAAAAGATTGATAGGCCTGGGCCGTGGGTCTCAAATGTGCCCCCTCGCTCTTCCTTCCTTCCTTCCTTCATAAACCCTCTCCTAGCCCTAGACTGGAAACAGAAACCAACGTACAGTCAGACAAAAAAGGTGGGCTCACTCACTCCATAATCGATCGATCACTACGAAGAAATAGTGTAAGACCTTCCCTCGAACTCATCGCCCGTTCTCCCATCCTTCCGTTAATAAATCCACCACACAATCCCCCCAAATTTTTTTCAGATCCAAAGGAGTATTTAGAATTGATCCAGAAGTGGTGAGCTCTCTCTCTCTCTCTTGCTTGTTTCCCAGAAATCTCTAGCTTCGATTTGGCTGCCAATTTGTTTATTTTTGGTCTTCATTGTTTAATTTCTCAAATCACATAGATTTCATTTTATTTGATTGCCACAAATATAGAGCTTCAATGGGAATGAAATATAGCATCCTTGTTTTAGAAATATATATTTCTTACAAAGAAATAGGTTTGCTTCTACTATGTTATTTGTGGTTATTTGTGGTAATAGGAAATGTAAGAGTCCATTTTTGTTCACCCACCAAAACTAGAATGGATGTTCGCACTTCCATTTAAGGGTTGTCATGTGCCGAACCACTAGTCAAAATTAGTGTGGATTTTGGATGGAAATGTAAGATCTGCAGTGATAGATCATCTTCATCATCAACAATTTTACATAATCATTTTATGCAACTCCTTGTATCAGAAAAATTCTGGCATTCATAATTGAGGGGAAAAAACTTGTCGGTTGTAAAAACTTGTCAATTCATTGTGGAGCCTTTCTCATGCTCCATATATAATCTGTTTTGATGGGAAACCCGTGAATTATGATGATGGATTTCTACCACAGAAATTGTTCCAGGGTTAAATGGATACACTTGATTTACATTTTATGGCAAGATCTATTTCAGATTTCTCAATTTGTTTTTTTTTTCAGTCAACTTTTTGTAATATGTGGAAATGTTTTCAAAGTAAATGAAAATTGAAGAGTTTGGTTTGGTTTTTTATATTTATTATTATTTTAATTTTTATTATTATTTCGATGTCCAACATGAATCTTTATTTCAATAGTTTATAACTTATAATATTTACTATTATTGATTTTGTAATTATTCTCTTGTAAAATTGTGTTTCTTCTGGTATAATTCACATTCTGTAGATGTTGGCCGAAATGTCCGACATGGCGGTTTCAGCATGAAAATGACACGACTTGGACAAAAATGTCAATTATGTAGTTTTGAAAAAAACTTGTCGATATGTCAGCTAATACCAGCCTTAAGAAAAATGGTTTATTTTCTTTGTAAAGAAAATACTCATCTTCGTCGCTTGCTGGTCGGTGTTCTTCAGAAATCGAGAGTTTTTTTAAGACTAGATTTCAACTAAATACCATCAACTATTTAAGTTTTCCAACTTGATATCCTATGCTTTCATATTTATACCACTAAACACTTCACTATAATTAGACAACTTAATAGTTAATACCCTAACGGTGTTAATGAAAAAGATAAAATGATGGGGAAAAAAATCCAACTATAGAAATAATTGGGATTGAAAGACATGGATGAAATTTTAAAAAATTAAGAAAAGGAAAGGGGTTATTGTTGCATCCTCCTCTTGTTGTTGTTTTTCGTACTGCTGTTGTTGCTGTTCTCTGTTGTTGTTGCTGCTTTTTGTTGTTGTTGCTGCTACTTTTCATACTGCTCTTGCAATTTCTTTTCGTGCTGATGTTGCTTCTTTTTGTTGTTGTTGCTTCTTGCTTCTTTTGCTTCCTGCTGCTGATTTTCGTGTTGTTGGTGATCGGTGTTCTAAAAGACGGCCGACTAGGCGGCGCTAGGCGGCTGGTGTCCACCCGATGTCCGCCTAGGCACCCGCCTAGTCCCCCCGACACCCGACTATGCATGTTATGGAATTTTCTGATCTTTTTATGCAATTTTCATTAGGTTTTTTGAAAAAAAAATTATATTTTTTGAACCACCTACATCTAGGCGGCCGCCTAGGCGGGCTAAGCACTAGGCGGCGGGCGTCCGACCGCCTAAAGCCTAGCGCTTTTCACAACCTTGTTGCTGATTTTCGTGTTGTTGCTGCTCTGCTTCTTATTGCTGCTGCTTATTGCAACTGCTTATTGCTTATTGCTTATTGCTTATTGCTTATTGCTTCTATCGTTGCTTTTTAGGCCAACCACCAAACAACATTACCTCTCCTCCATCCTCTCTTCCAATCTCTTATTCTCATGATTCTTCTTCTTCCTCTTAAATTCTTCCTTTCCTTCATCAACTTGATGAGAAAATATGTAGAAATGAAATAGAGTCGAAAGAAATTGGAAATAAATGGGTAGAAGTGAAATAGATCAGAAAGAAATTTTGAGGAAAAAAAATGAAAGAGAAGGGTTAGGGCATCACCTAAAAAGAAATCTGGGAAATGAATTATATGAAAGAGTTGAGAGGATTATTTATAAGTAATCAAGGATAATTTGGTCCCAAAAATGTCATTTTTTTTTGTTGGGTTGGAAAAAGTAACCGTTGACTGGCGGATGGTACTGGCGGATGGTATCGACTTGAAATTCCTCAATAGTTGAGGGTTTTTAATGGTATAATATGAAAGTATATGGTATCAAGTTGAACCATTTGAATAGTTGAGGATATTAAGTTGGAAAAAAAACTTTTTTTATGATTGAAATTGACAATCATCGTTCGATAGTCATAGCTTACTAGTGTGGTTGGAGAGGTTTGTCAGTGATTCGGAGCGTTCCACTAATTGGAATACTCTCGTTCTGAAATGTCGAACAAGCTACATTCTTAGGTTTCTAGCCAACTTTCAACTTTCGACAACCTTTGCTCTTCGACAATAACTCTCCCATCTGTCTTATCCATCGTTTTCAACATTGTCTCCTACGGCGATGGAAGATTTTGTTGTCTCCTAGAGGAAGGGGAAGTGGGTAAGTGGGTGGTTGTTTTGGGTTTGATGGAGAGGGAAGGAGAATGATGGGAAAGTGGGCTATGTATAGGGTAAAGTGGAATATTATTGCTTTTGAGCCGATATAAGTTGGTCTCATTCACATACACATAATATAGGGAAGAAAGAATTCTTTTAGTTGTTTTTCATCATAAGTTTAAGAGATTATGACTTGCTACTTCATTTTAGAAGGACATTATTGCTATGATTGTTTACAACTTATGAATCTTGTTTTAGTTCTGAACTATGATATTATGGTACTCGATTAATTGTGAATCTCATAGATAGACAAGATATATCTACAAGTGAGTTTTTGTTATTTAGGAACAATCATTATCATGATGGAGAGATCGGTAAGAATATCATGCATAGAATTAAAATATGATGGTTGAAATAGAGTGCTTCTGGAGCTCTTTGTGATGGCATTATACCTTTGAAGTTGAAAGGAACTATAAGACTGCTATAAGAATAGTCATTTATGTTGCATAGACATGGTAAAATGATGTATATATTGTGTGTTCCCGTGCCTCTATCTGTACTCATGGAACATAGGTAACTACATCTATATACCTATTTGAAAATGCTTGTATCCTTTATCTGTATCGTGTCCATATCCATGTGTGTATCCTTATTCGTGCAACATAGCTAGCCATGCTTTATGGATTAGAGTGTGGGACAACTAAAAGATATGTCTAGAAAATTAGCTAACCGAAATGAGAATACTAAGATGGATAACTAGTAATACAATATAAGAAATGAGTCTACTTGTGGAAAGTTAGAAGTGGCCCATTTGAGGACAAGATGAGAAAAAATCGTCTTAGGTGATTTGTACATGTACAAATTAGACCAATAGATGCTCCGCAAGGAGGAGCTGTAAGTTTGTAGTTATAGGAGTCTCTGCTAGGATTAGAGGTAGGCCTAAACTAATATGGATTGAAATTTTAAAGAAGGATATGGTTAATACTACAAAAGACATGGTCCTTCATGGAGCTGAAAAGATAAAAGGATTCAAAAAGCCGATCCCAAAAATCTGGGACAATGGCTTTCTTGTTGCTGTATATGTTCCTTAAAATATTTTAACAAATTATGTGCAGTCATTATAGTTCGCCTAGCGTTTCTCTACCCTCTCTTTGTTGAAAGTAGCACCATCATAAAGTTCTAAAACCTGATGTTTTTCTTTAATATGCACAAGGTACTTTATATCATTTGGAGAAAACAGTGAATATTGTGCTAACCACTATATGAATGCCTAGCAGATTTGGTGTTGTAAATTGGTCTGAATATTATCCAAGACGATGGCGGCAATGGCGGGTAGTCTTCAAATAGCAGCCACAAGGCCCCACAACACCTATTCAAGGAAAATGTTCACGGCTATTGCCACAGTTGCAGGCTTGGAGACCAAAGGGCTTACCCAAGTTAAACTTGGAAGCTCCTCATGTATCTCCTCAGTGCAACCTCTTTTTCAGAGCTTCAAACCTGCTGCTCTAAACATCCCTAATGTTGTCACAAGGGCCATGGCTGGCGAGAGTGAGAAGAGTGGACCTTCTGGATTGCCTATTGATTTAAGAGGTAACAAAATTCACTTTTGTATAGCTATTTTATGTTGTGTTAGTGAGATTTCCTGTGTGCTAGGGCAACTCAGTTTATGTTTAATAATCATATTGGCCCATTTGGAATTTTGATGCACTCTAGCACTACAGATATTAAAGTAAACTGAGTAACACAGTTTTGTATTGATTTTTTCCTAAGAAATGTTTGGTTGAAGTATTCTTTCCCGAAAGAAGAAAGTCAATGGTTGTTGAAGTCTTGAAGTTACTTGAAAATAAAATTTTCAGAATTTTCTTAGGATACTTGAAAAATGAAGTTGAACCTAAGTAATTTCATGCAATTACATAGAACTTTGAAGTAAACTTACTTGCAAAGTATGGTCTCTTTACAAGAAGCAGGAAGTGAATGGGTTTGGAGGATGGGAGGAAAAGAAGTATATTAAGATAAAAGAAATAGTTTTAAATTTTCTTTACCAATACTTTAAATCAACTTTGACCCTGAGTAATTTCATGTTATTTCATTTCACAATTATTGCACATCTCCAATATCATTCACAGTGTTCTAAAAAGCGCTAGACAGACTCGGTGCGGCGGAGGCCCGCCTAGGCGGCCGCCTTTTTTTATTTTAAAATTTTAAAAAATTTGAAATTTGAAATTTCAATGTTCTAAAATCCAAATCCTATCTTAAAACTCAAACAATTATCCACAATACAACTAAGAATAAAAAAATTCAAAAAAATCAGCCGCATAGGTGCTGACCACCGCCCAAGGGGTTTTCGGTGCGGTGGGCCGGCGCCTAGCGCCTAGGCGCCCGCTTTTTAGAACATTGATCATTCCCTCTTCCGCAAATTTAGGGTAGATAGAAAGTGAAAAGAACAAAAACCACGAGATAAATATGCTTGATTTCACAATTTGTCTATGTAAGTAGCACAACATTGTCATCTTAATTAAATTAGCAGTACAATATGGTACCAAATTTAAGGTATGTGAAAGAATAGAATTGTATGAATATTAGTAGGCTTGCATCTTTCTTCTATAGCTTTATGTGGTACATACGACACCAGATTCAACCTTGTCGTTCACCCGATAGTTCTACGGATAGTAATCCCATTCCTCAAGAAAATTACCGGGTGAGAATTCCCTATTTCTTACTTTTTTGCACAACACAAGGTCTTACTCGATCATTGACTTGCTGTCATTTTCTCTCCTCGTTAATTATTTATTACTTTTTATGTTTTTGTAAATGAACTGGGAGCAACAATTTCAAGTGTAAATAACTAATATACCCATACACAGTTGAGAAATATATCAGAATCAGAAACCAAGAGGAAGGCGAGATTAAACCATTGTCCCAGTCTATCTTCTCTCTGTCACATAGAGAAATGAGATAAGAGTATGAATCATAAGCCCGTCCTCATCTATATACCCTGACAATAAGCCCCATGTATATATTTTCATCTTTTATTCTCGTTACAACTATAAATTTCATTACTATGCTTGCAACAGCTAGAAACTGGTCCAAACCTTACCACTTTTGGTGCACCAACCAACTTAAGTAGTTCTGCGGGTACGCAATCTGTGTTGGGAAATGCTGACCTACCTGAAGTAACACATATTCAACCTTATATATTAACTTTTTCCTCCAATGATTTCAAGAAAATGTATTAACATCTTACTTTCAAATACCAGAATGCATGTCCCATGTACATTCTGTAAAGATTTAATCTTACTGAACTCACTTTGGATCTTTGATACGAACCTCGACTTTCTCCTTTTAGAGAATGATGCTAATACTACACTTAATTGTGTGAACTAAATTGGTTCACCGTTACTTGTCCTGCATTAGTCTCCAATACTGGTATCTTTATGCTGGAGAAGGTATATTCTGCAATTCCCTCAATGTTGGGACTGGGAGTGACATGAATGCCACTTACTGTTCTTTCATAAATAGTCTGTTTTTAAGTGATGACAAAATAATGTGATCATTTGTTTTTCTTCTCTTGGAAATGATGTCCATCTGTTGAAGGTGATATTCTAGTAAAATTAAACTCACTTTGCAGTTCCTTCTGTGCTTTATTTGCATGTAATCTGCCTGTGAGCAAGATACTTGTCAAGATATTGGAAACCAAGTCCTTACAGAATTTATACGTATACATTGTTGTGCACTTTGTTTTGAGTGCTATTTATTTACAAGTATTTCTAATACATTGTATATTTTAAGATGATCTGGACGAGCATCACTATTACTTCTCCCTTGAACAATCTCTCCCTCATCAGACAATTACAAGACAGCCATTAACCACAGCTGAATTATTTATCTTGTAACTCCATTAATCACTATTACTTCTCCCTTGAACAATCTCTCCCTCATCCTTAGGTAAGAGAGCATTTATTGCTGGAGTAGCTGATGACAATGGCTATGGTTGGGCAATTGCCAAGGCTCTTGCTGCTGCAGGTGCCGAGATTCTTGTTGGTACATGGGTGCCTGTATGTGATCTCCTCTTTTATCTTTCGGCAATGTGTTATACTGCCTGGTCTCATCATATTGGGTCATTTTCTCTTCTGCAGGCACTGAACATTTTTGAGACTAGCTTAAGACGTGGGAAATTTGACGAGTCTCGTGCGTGCGTACTTTAATCCCTAACTTATTATGTTTTCTAGTAAGATTATAAGAAAATAACAAGGGTAGATCATCCATGAAATGATAACATGTGACATGAACTCGATTTATTAGATGCACGAGGCCTCATTGCTTTGCACATTACAGGTTGCCAGATGGTTCCCTTATGGAGATCACAAAAGTATATGCTTTAGATGCCGTGTATGATACTCCTGAGGATGTTCCTGAAGATGTAAGTGATCTTTTTTTCCATCTTTTCTTTTACCACTTGGCCTAGTCTTTTGGTGGGAGACTGGGAGTATTACAAGGTATGAAACTGCTATGTGTTTCCTTATGCAGGTCAAAACAAACAAACGGTATGCAGGTTCCTCAAACTGGACTGTAAAGGTGAATTACTACATTCTTGTTATATTCTGTACACAAATTGCGAACAGTTATTCTCAAAAAATAAATAAAAATTGTACGGTTGTTTTTTGGGGGAGCTCTTGTAATTACTCTGTTTGTTTTCCAGTTATAACTCAACCTCATATCATCTTCCCCTATTTATACTTTCATTGTCTTTGAAGCGAACATTTTCATCTTTTTTATTGTAAAAAATTACGACAGGAGGCAGCTGAATGTGTCAAGAATGATTTTGGAACTATCGACATTCTAGTGCATTCTCTTGCCAATGGTCCAGAGGTGCAGTTTCATTTCACACTTTTTTTTTTCTTTATTACTTGCTTGTGGTCTGAATCATGTATTTCTCCTTAAACAGGTGACCAAACCTCTCTTGGAGACATCGAGAAAAGGTTATCTTGCTGCAATATCTGCTTCAAGTTACTCTTACGTGTCTTTGCTCAAACATTTCCTTCCCATCATGAATCCAGGTATTCTTGCAGTGATTTATTAAAATTTCAGATTTTTTTTGTTAATAGATGGTCAAATAACTTCTTACTTACTGGAATGTGAAGTGTAATTAAAAGATGAAGATCTGTGTGGAATCATTTTACTTCTCAACTTTCTGACATGACCAATCAAGCTTTGAAATCTCAGGGTACATGTGGCAACACTCGAGTATTATTTTCAGCTATACGATTTGGATTTAGTTGTTTCTGCTAAAATGGAAGGAAATGAGGATACAAATTGAGTAAATAATAAGAAATTAAATCCAGAGCAACATACTGGAATATTAGCAAACAATATATTGTGAACTATATGCTATGCTTGCTTCAGTGTGCTGAAAACTGTGTTTCCTTTCTTATAAAGCTCTAACATTTTAGCTCAAACTATTTGGAAAAGGAAATTGCACTTTTGTGCTTCACAAAACGCTGAATCTTACGCTGCAATAAGAAGTCATATCCACTTGATTGAAGGGCTTGCTGTAGCTGTGGCTATTGGCAACCACCACTTCAAAGTGTTCATATGTCATAGCATGTCCAGACACGCACACACACCATCTTTCTCTCTTAGTGCATTTAGACAATTAGATATGTGAAAAATATGCTTTCATGGTACCCATGGCAAAAGAAGTACTACATCAAATATATAATATTGATGTAAAGCTCTTAACATTTTAGCTCAAACTATTTGGGAAAAAAAAACTTGCACTTTTGTGCTTCACACAACGCTGAATCTTACGCTGCAATAAGAAGTCATATCCACTTGATTGAAGTAAGGGCTTGTTGTAGTTGTGGCTATTGGCAAACGCCACCTCAAAGTGTTCATATGTCATAGCATGTCCAGACACGCACACACACCATCTTTCTCCCTTAGTGCATATAGACAATTAGATATGTGAAAAATATGCTTTCATGGTACCCATGGCAAAAGAAGTACTACATCAAATATATAATATTGATGTAAAGCTCTTAACATTTTAGCTCAAACTATTTGGGAAAAAAAAACTTGCACTTTTGTGCTTCACACAACGCTGAATCTTACGCTGCAATAAGAAGTCATATCCACTTGATTAAAGTAAGGGCTTGTTGTAGTTGTGGCTATTGGCAAACGCCACCTCAAAGTGTTCATATGTCATAGCATTCCGGGCACACACCATCTCTCTCTTACTGTATATACACAATTAAATATGTGAAAATTATGCATTCATGGTTGCCTTGAAAAAACAAATTATATATATATATATATATATAGCCAAGGACCTCTAGCTCAAGTGGTTATAGTGAGGCATATCCCCCAAGAGGTTGCAGGTTCGAGCAACGGGAGAAGCACATTTAATTCCTTGTGGAGGAATTAATGTGAGTAGTTGTACGATTCAGATGCGATGCAGGTGCGGGCCTTCGGGCCAGAATGTGTGGGGTCTTCGGACCAGGAGTCTGTAATACAATTACCTCTTCCAAATATATATATATATATATATATATATATGTGTGTGTGTGTGTGTGTGTGTGTGTGTGTGTGAGAGAGAGAGAGAGAGAGAGAGAAATTTTCATATAGAACAACGAAGTTTGAGAAATTTATGGAGAGAAAAAAGTTTGAAAATTTTACATGGAGAGAACAAAAATGTCCTTAGCAAGGGCATTTTCGTTCTCTCCGGATTTTAAATAATATAAAATTCAAAAACGTCCTTACTAAGGGTGTTTTCAATTTTTTTTTAAAATACGTCTGCAGATTTAAAAAAATGAATGAAGATAAAAAATAATAATAGAAATAAATTGAAAACGCCCTTGATAAGAGCGTTTTCAAAAAATAATAATTTGTTTCCTTTCCAAAACGCCCTTACCAAGAGCGTTTTTTTTTTAATTTTTTTGGCCAAAACTCCCTTTGTAAGGGTGTTTTTAAATTTTTTTTTTCGAAAAAAAAACCAGAGAAGATGGTTGCTGTTGTGGGAAGGGGAGAGTTAATGAAGATTAATTTTTATTTAATTGTCTCGATTTTTTTCGGCAAAAACAAAATAAAATAAAAATTATAACGCCCTTACCAAGGGCGTTTTGGCCAAAAGAAAAAAATGAAAACGCCATTGGTAAGGGCGTTTTGACGAAAAAAATTAATAAAAAAATTGAAAACGCTCTTATCAAGGGCGTTTTCAATTTATTATTTTTTAATCTTTATTCTTTTTTCAATCTGCTGATGGAAAAAAATTAAATTTGAAAATGTCCTTAATAAGGACGTTTTCGAGTTTTATATTATTTAAAATCTGGAGAAAGAAAACGTCATTACTAAGGGCGTTTCTGTTCTTTCCATTTAAATTTTGCAAACTTTTTTCTTTCGTAAATTTCTCAAACTTTGATGTCCTGGACAAAATTTCTGAAAAATATTGCAAGTAGGTACATGGTGTTACAATTATGGCCACCGAATGGCCATCAACTCGAATCCAAAGGGCTTACGACTCTTATTCGACTCAGCCTGTAGGCTACAACCTATCTGAAGGCCTGCTCACTGCTTCACTCGACCCACATTAGCCTTCTCTGCTGCTCACCCAGCCCACAGTGGCCCGCTTTGCTTCACCCGGCCCATACTGTCCTGCTGGCCACATTGCTGCACCCCTGCTCCGACCCGAAGGCCCACTGTCTCGCCTCTGGCCCAAAGGCCTGTTCAACTGCTGCGTGCTCTTAGCTCACACTGGTCCGCACCACAACCAATTTAATTCTCTTGGGAATAAAATGCTCCCCCTCCCCCATTAGAATCCACAACCTACGGGGAGGATGCCGTCCAATTCAGTCGCTTGAACTAGAGGTAATTGACTATATATATATATATGGCGTAGACATCTGCTTACTTGCCTTCTATCACTTCTCTTTCCAATGCTTGTTTTCTCCCCCTCTCTTCCTCCATCTTTTCGACCCTAACGCAAGTTACTTGCCTTCCATGACCCTAATAAAAATTTACTTGCCTTACCCCCCCCCCCCCCCCAACCCCCCTCCCCCCTCCCCCCCCTCCTAATCTGTTACTAATGAGTTGATTTTTCGTATGATAAATTCCATTGGTATTATCAAATTAATTTTGGTCATGTTCCTTGCTATCGAGAAATAGACCTGGTTGGCAAGTTAGTCTTTAGGCGAGACCACCTCCATGAATAGAAATGTTATTGTGCAGCAATATGTATGTATCATCAAGTGTTTTTGAATCTTACCAGGTTCCTCTTTACACTTAGCCGTTTGAAACATGATTATGTCTTTAGTTTTTCATTGGAGTCCAGTGGCAGACAAATCAAAACTTTGGCCCAACTCTGTTAGCATGTGTACCAGTTTAACAGAGGTCTTCTATGTTTCATATGCCTATTTGTGGTTTTTTATTTAGTGTAAAGGCTGAAATAATGCAATTTTGTTTTATGCAGGCGGTGCATCCATTTCTTTGACGTACATTGCTTCTGAAAGGACCATTCCTGGGTACTGGCTCTACTACCTTTGTATTCTAACCATGTCCAACTTTGTCCGTTTAAGTTTAGATTCTAATTCATATACTAACTTGTAGATATGGTGGAGGCATGAGCTCAGCAAAAGCAGCCCTGGAGAGCGATACCCGAGTATGTCATTCACTGGTTCCTTTTCTTCACATGTTTCCCTTGTCTCCATTACTTTAATTTTTATTTTTGGTAATTGACCACTAGGTGCTAGCATTTGAAGCTGGAAGGGCAGGCAAAATTAGAGTTAATACAATATCTGCAGGTATGTATATATTGTTGCTTTCTCAAAAAGAAAAGAAAAGAAAAGATACTTTGCTTCTAAAACACCTCAGTCAATAGATGCCTGCCGTATACAAGCTTACACCTGGTTTGATCCCTTGCCATTTTATCTTGTATCCTGGATAGTAGTAATAGGATTTCAACTTGGGTTGGCTTAGGGAATCTCAAAGTCCTGGTGACCAGCATCTCAGTTCCTAACCAAGGTTCAAAGTATCGGAATCGGTATCGGTAGTATCGGTGGTTTCGGAAAGCAAACAACTATTAGTAAATTATTAACATTTTAGAAAATATATTTTATACATTTATTCATAATTTAAAGTATTTCCATTGTTGTTTCTTAGTATTTTTTAAATTGAATAAAATAACAGTCATCCTTGTCGATTGATTTATATGCTTCGATATATATGTTTTTCTCTTTTATATGTTTCTGCGATATATAAGTTTTCCTCTTTTATATGCTATGACAACCTTAGTATGCTTTTACATAATTGCTAATTGGTCTTTTTAATTCAATTTTCTTTGCCGAATTGACCGGAAAAGCGACCTCTAATGTCGGTATCGGTCAGTATCGGGTATCGGTCGGTATCGGATTGGGACATCCCAAACTGGATTGGTATCGGCCGATACTTCAAACTACGTTCCTAACCTTATTTCATGTTAAATTACAATTTTCTTTTAGGATTAAGTGAACCAACTTGGATGCGCTCAGTTTTGGTTTACAATGACCGCATTTTAAATAAAGGTCATCAATATGTGACCTCCACTAACAATTAAGGGGTTTTAGTGATACCCTAAAGGCATATACTAATACACTAATATGTTGATCTATTTGGCTCTCAATTTTTTTTCCGTTTTGTCCTTAACCCAACGGAGCCAAACAAGATGGTGATTTGTTGGATCTTGTTATGAAGCCCATTCCACACCAAACCCACCATTAGATCAAGTGGATGGAGATGATATGGGCTTGTTGGTTCTTGTTGTATGTTGCATCGGTCATTCTTTATTGGTGAACATGTCCATTGTTAACGAAGTTGATAACAAACCTATAAAACATATCCCCAGGTCCGTTGGGAAGTCGAGCAGCAAAAGCCATTGGATTCATTGAAAAGATGATAAACTATTCCTACACAAATGCACCATTGCAGAAAGAATTGACAGCAGGTAGAATTTACTAGCTTGTGTAATTTCTTTTGTTCATTCCTAGACTCGCATATAGAACATATGGTAATTTCTATCTGCCAAAAATATCAATTGCACAGACGAAGTTGGGAGTGCTGCAGCGTTCTTGGTGTCTCCTTTGGCTTCGGCTGTAACTGGCTCCGTGGTTTATGTGGACAATGGGTTGAACACAATGGGCTTGGCTCAAGACAGCCCTTCACTTTCCTTGTAGATGTACAAATTCCGAAGTTTTTCCCCCCTTCAGTTCAGCGGCTATGGTTTATGAATAACAGAGTTATAACTCAGATGCTTTAGAATTTCGGTGATTATGATGGCAGGAATGTAGTCATGAATTTTGATGTATGTTCGATATTTTGAATAATTGGTGTAATATGAAAAGATGGCTTGGTCTTGATAAGTGCTTAATGATATTTCAGACAGGACTTAGCCAACCAGGTCACATTTGGTAATCATTATGGTCTAAAGAGCATTTCACATTTCAAATCACGTTGGTCAGATTAGTATTGATCTTGTTGCACGGACACACATGCATATGCCGTATGTTGCACGGACACATGCGACACGACACGGTAAGGATACGGGGACATGAACAAAGCACGTATCTTGGTGTCTTAGTGTATTTTGGAGTGTATGTGTGTCCATGGAGTGTATTTGGAGGGACCTGGCTCTCTCAGTAAGTTGGCATGTGGCAAATACGTGGTTTGGTCTTGTCGAGTATTACACGTTCAAATTCTATGGGACTGGTATTGCTGCCAAGTCTATTGATTCTATCTTTGTACATTAGAGCATCTCCAACCCTGTGGTGATTTTGGAAAAAAATTGTTGCCATATAGGATTCACAACTTATTTCAAAATTATTCTCCAATACAAATATGAAATAAATTGTGAAGTTGACATGATAATGACATATCAAAGACAATGTAAAGTTGGTTGTCTAGATCTAGACAATGGACTTTACAATATTTTACTTCCACATCATCAATTACTAATAAAAATATTTATAAAAAAAGAAAGAAGTAGAAAAGTTGTCGTGGAAGTTAAAAAAAATAGTTTTTATTGTCTTCTCAGTACTTCTGCATTGGAGAACACTTTTCTATCACATTGTCTTGTGTGCATATAATCTTGCCACATAGGAAAAACATTGTTTTGTGTCTCATACCACATAGGAATCACAACATAAAACAAGACAATAGGGTTGGAGATGCTCTTAGTAAATGGGGGTGCGTGATGCAATGTCTTTGTACAGTTGTACTTGTAGTTGTCGTTAGGGCCGGTCCTGGGGTAAGTCGGACAAGCCATTGGGTTTGGACAACCTTCCTGGTTAGGGCAACCCCTCCAGATTTCTAAGTCTTTACCTCTCTGCTAATATAGCCTCTGCAGTCCACCCCAACTCCTCTTGGTCAGTTGAACTAGCAATCCACCAGGCCCATATTTTGAGTTCCCACTGGAAAGTCTCGAGTAGCTTAAGGAGAGAAACTCAGAATCCGAGCTCCACGACACTGTTAGTACCGGAGACTTCGACGCCGCTGTCAACTCCACTCACCATCTTTTTTTTTTTTTTGATATCTTCTTTCGGAGTCAAGGGTAAAGTGCAAAAAATCTCTCCTTAGATTTGCATTTTTGTAATTGAAGATCCCTGGATTTAAAAAACCCTCGCATTTTATATTTGGTGCATTTTGCACCAAATTTAATTTTTTCCGTTAACGGACGTCAAATAACTAATATACCCCTCACTAACCCTAATCCAATCCTAATTCTAATCATAAACATAATCCTAACCCTAACCCTCTCCCCGTCCTTCTTCGGCAGTGGGGGCGGCGGCAGTGGTGGGGAAGGCGGCTCGGGGAGGAGAGGGGGTGAGGCGCGGGGTGGAGGGAGGGAGGGGGCTCGGGTCGAGGGGGGCAGCGCGGGGAAGCTCCTCGCGGGGGGGGGGGGGGGGGTGGAGGGCGGCTGCGGGGGAGGGCGGAGGAGCTGCGCGCGGGGGAGCTGCGCACGAGGGCGACCGCGGGAGAGCTGCACGTGCGCAGCTCCCCAGAGCGCATCCCACGTGCGCAGCTCCCCCGCCACAGCCCTCGCCCGTGCGTAGGGGCTGCCGCGAGGGCGCTATGGGGGAGCTACGGGGAGCGCGGTGAAGGAGCGGGAGTTGAGGGTGGGGTTGGTGGTGGTGGTGATGGTGAAGGTGGTGGTGGGGGGAGCACGGCGGGAAGGAGGGGGAGGTGGGCGCAGGGAGGAGGAGGAGGAGGCCGGCGACGCGGGGAGGAGGAGGAGGAGGAGGAGGAGGAGGAGGAGGGGGAAGCACGGTAGAGGAGGGAGGAGCTGAGAGGGGGAGGGGAAGGGTAATTTACGGGGTTTTTTTTTTTAACGGTATCTTTATTGGAAAATAAACGAAAGGACTATTTTGATAAAAAAAATTTAGAATCTTAATTTGCTAACGTGATAAATTATGGAAGTAATTTTTTGCATTTTACTCTAAAACAAAAGAAGAGAAGACGGTTGCAACTTCCTCCAAACCTAAGTGAAACATCTTGTTCTTGTTCATTGGTTATTGTACAAGGGGTAAATGGAAATCCTTTGTAACTTTTGCTATTGCAACCACTATGGTTGCAATAAAAGCCTCAATAATTGGAATATTTATTGTAGCTTTTGTAGCAATATGTCTAACTGTTACAGTAGAACAACACTGAAATATTAATTATAGCAGCAGCAACACTTATGGCCAACTAAACAACCCAAAGGGAACATATGGACCCAGGCTACACTTGTCTTCCAATTTATTATAGGTATGAAAAACAAATTCATAGGATCTTTTCAACTTCGATGGAGGCAGCAATGAGGAGCGGAACGAAGGTACACGACTTGGATGCTCGCCCCTTCCCAATTGGCTTCAGACTAGAGGTGATCTTGCATAGTTTGTTGATATTTTTGTTTTTGGACTAGTAAAAATAGTTTTATATTGACTACACTACCAAGTGGTACAATACTTTGTATGTGTTGAAGTGTAAACATGAGGTGTGATAGGACACATGGTACCATATTAGGATATTTTATTAGGAGAAAAAAGAATTAACTTTTCAAAGAAAGCTTTTAATCTTTTTGTCATGTTCTTGGAAATTATTTCATAGGAAAGGGGCTTAGCAACTAGGGCGCAAAGTGACGCTTTGTTGACGCACTTAGCACGTCAGCATCGTCGCAAAGACGCTTATGCACTTTTGTTGCCCTCATGCGCTCGTTTTATGTGCGAGTTTTATGCTCGGGTTGTGCATCGTCGCAAGGCGCTTGTGCGCTTTTGTTGCTCTCGTTTTATGCTCTGATTGCATGCACGTGTTGCATGAACGGGCGTTGAGCGGATATTGAACGGGCGCGGGTGCTAAACGGACGCTGAGCGGGTTATGCATTGGGCTGCGATTGTGGGATATCAATTTTGTATATTTGTTTTTTAGTCCCACATCAGAAAGAAGAGGAAGATAGGCTTACATCATTCTCTATATAAAGAGACCTCTAGCCTCCTTTTGAGAGAGACCAAAAAATTAAAAAAGAGGAGTCCAAAAGGAGTCCTTTCGAATCACACAAAGAGGTGACTACGAGCGTTCCAGAAGTTCTCTTGTGAACTTGCTAGCTCCTGGGAGTAGATCGTCGATAGAGGACGAATCTTGTATTGAGCAACGGTGCTCTTCACTACCCCAGCAAGGATAATTTTATTCTGTCTTCTTCTCTTCTTTCTTCTTTCTTGTTCTATCCCAATTGCAACTGTGTTTGCAAGGAAGAACAACGCTTGTTTTTGCTAGTTGCTTTCTAGAGTTGACACTCTTCTTTAGTTTAGATCTCCATTCAGAGATCTTGTACCATCCTAACAAGCTCGTTCAGAGTTTTGTTTCTGGCATCTGTTCAATCCATCTGAAGATCTGTCTGGGAGAATAACAATCTCAAACCAAGATCTGAGTAAGATGGAGAACAATTGTACAAGTCTTCTCGATACAAGTTTCAAAAAACTTAAAAAGTTTGACGGAAAATATTACAATGTCTGGAAGAAAAATGTCAGCCTTAATCTCCAACTCGTAGAGGTAGACAACGTGTTGACAGAGCCTAAGCATGTTGTTCTGCAGGGTGATGATGTTACTGTTCGGGCGATTGCAAATGCAAGAGCTAGAACAAGTGGAGGAGAGACAACAACATCTACAAACTGTTGATTCTCAATTCCATAGAAGATACTCTGGCATAGTCATACAACAAGATAAACCATGTAAAGGTCGTCTGGGAGGCTCTGGAAAAATATTACAAAGAGGATGAGAACCGCAACAAGATCCATGTGACGGAAAAGGTCTAAAAAATGCGATTTGAGGACGACAAGACAATGTTGCCTAAAGTCAAGGAATTTCTCAAGTTACGTAAAAAAATTGAGGATGTGATGTCAAGCCCTTGGTCGATTCTTTCGTCGTGGGAGGGATTGTTGCCAAGCTCCCGCCTGGTTGAAGCAAGTTTATCTAAGACGTGCACCAAAAGAAAATGGAGGTCAGCCTTGATCAACTATTGCACAACATCCATGTGGAAGATGAGTTGAGGGCTCAAAACAAAGTGGACACACTGTCCAAGCAGTTGCAAAGGCCAACTTGGTACATGCTAGTGACTCCAAGGGGAAGCAGAAGGCTTCTCACAACAAAAGGAAGGACTTCAACTGTCACGCCCCAGTCCCAAAAATACGTAGGACTAGGACACGTAAGCCTGCCATCCGCATGGATATGGCAACTCCAATATATGAAAATCATACACATACGTACGCTGTAATATGAATATCAATCCACAAGTGGTATAAATCTATCACCAGTCATAGGGTATAATCTAAATCTCATCCACAGAAAATCAAATATAAATAAATAACCAGTATCTATGAAACTAGATCTCAATAAGAAGTATCTAAGGATGATAGTTGGGTGAAAACAAATCCACTACCAACTCGAATATACAAGTACAACACAACAACACAATATAGGAATACCAGCTATAAATCACGGGCTCGAAGAGAAGACATCCTCGAAACATATGTAACCATCCGAATCTGCGCTCCTGCGAATACTCAAGAATAGATACACCTGGAAGGGCCAGGTCCTCAGAGGGACATAACAAGATACATAAAAGCATGTCAATAAAGTACTGAAATAAATATTCAATGGTCGCCTAACCGTCTAAGTGAATGCAGTTAAGAACAACTTTCCCCACAAGTGAGCTATCTGGCTGAAAACTGGGATTTGGCATGGTTCTCTATTGGAGATCCAGGAGCCTAAAAGGCACTTCGTCTTTTGAACACCGGTGGCCCGCCTGATAGTATATAATATATAGTGGTCATCTTCACCCGTATCTTCAGCGGAGAATCCGAGCGCACAGGAGAAAAAGTACAAAGGAGCTCAAATGCTGTACTTGTTGTTCTTCCCACTCCATGCTCTAAGCATGTCACATCCATGACACAATTTGGTTCATAGCCTATTCTTAGTACCCTAGCCCAATCCTGCAACCAAACAAGGACAAGGATGGGACCACCGTACTACAATAGGCTATGTCCATAGATCTCTAATAACTGCTAAGTCTTCTAGCATACAAAATTTCTAACAGCAGTTATCCCTAACGCACGGCCCATACGTACAGGAGGCCAGACCTGTCACGCAGTCCGTGATCTATATGAGACTCACACTCGTGTAACAACTGTGTCCCGGCCAATGAACCTAATAATGCTACATGATAATGGGGTAGTCTCATAAACAAGGTCAATGCAAATACATAAATAAAAACATATCGCGACGACACCGTCGCGCGCATTTTATATAACAGTTAAAATATATGAACTAAAGACAGAAAATAAAGATACATGCAATATATGGAATATAAATAACAGTACAATGGCAAGGTATACTTGTCTACTCTGAAAAAGGATGAAGTCACAACTCAAGGCGTCGTCCGATCTACCCGTCACATAAAGTAAACAAGTTAGGTTACAAAAGTGGGTGAATAGGTTCCTCCATTTTAATTAATTTTTAATTCTGAATAAATAATCTAAAATAGTATTTTAATCTTATTATAATCTGATTTTATTGTTAAACCCTAATTTTGGTCCAAAAAAAGTCAACTTTACGGATTTGTGATCCATGGTACGCAAATCGAGGCAATCCGTTGACCAAAAAGTCAACCAACTCATCCTGGATTTGTGTGTGGAATCTTATAGATTTTAACGCTATATGAACGCTGGAATCGACAATTTCATAAAATTATAAGTCGGTAAAGAGTTATGGCCACAAGGGCGCACAGATGACAGTTTTCGGTGGTTTCCTATTTACGTCTACGTTGCACGAATTTTACAGTAGAATAAAATTATATTTTAAATTCTGGAAAAATATTTTTCTGGAAGTTCATCATGTCAAATTTTCGAAACTTCAAACGGTTCGTAATTCCAAGTTCGGGATCTCCCAAAATCTCGAAAATACGAAAACGCGTCTGATTTCGGACAGCTGGCACTTTCGGAATATTCTGGAAAAATAGGTTCTGAAATTACTGAAATAATTCATATATTCAAAAAAACTAACCTTGATATGATTCTAACAAAAAAATTGGAGCACGTTTGGAGTCCGGAGCTAGGAGATATCGTCTTTTTAAGTCGTCATAACTACTAGAAAATGAGGCTGAATTTATGACGAATTTGGACTATTTTTGGACGAAAAATAGAGGATTTTGGGGATAAAAAATATGAAAGATGAGTTTATTTCATAAGTCTAATAGGTATTTATAATGGTGAAGATTGTTTAATTGAATAAGACTAGGATTAGCTAATTTGGATATGATTAGGATCAGTTTAAATAAGGATAGGATATGCATGAAGTTGTTTTCCTAGTAGGCTCGGGATTTGAATTAATTTAAAATAGAGTTTGAGTTCATCTCAATAATTTATAATCTTAAATAGAATTAAAGATAATAAATAAATTACAGAAAAATTAAGACTTTATATATCCAAATAAATCCAATATTAGCTCTATCTAATATTAAGACTTTATATATCCAAATAAATCCTCAATAATTCCAAAAATCCAATAATTACTTAAAATTCTAAATAAATTACAGAAAAATATATTTAAATATTTTAACTCTAAAATAAATGTTTGGTAGTAACAACATTCAAGTATAGTCTCATAGTAAATCATGGAAGTCCTAAAAATTTAGGTTCCCTATGTTTTAATTACCAAAAATTCTAGAAAATCTCTAAAATCTAAAATAACCTAAAATAATGATTCTAAATAAATATTTATATAAGTAAATATATCAAGAAATTTATTTTCTAATTAACTAAGAGAATACTCTAAGAAAAATTTAACATCTATAATAAATATAATAATATAAAATATACACAAAATATCTATTTTGGGTGAGGGAGTTTACAATCTACCCAACTTAAAAGAATTTCGTCCTCAAAATTAAAAATAAGGCATGGTTTGATAAATCATTCACATTCGTACATAAGACAAGTCAATCACAATCTCTTCCAAAAATTTAAATAACGAAATATATTCAAATCCATCGCAATCACTTCAAAATTAAAATAATCACTGTTTAAATCAAAATTCAACCTGTTGTAATCTCTTCTCGATTTTTAAATAATCAACATCCAAATCTAACTCAAATCTATATGACATCCCACATCAAAATTTATATCACAATTTTCAACTATCATAATATCCTCTAGACTTTGAATAATAAACAATTCTAATCAAATCTTATTCCTATTCTTAACTTAAGAATTTTGTACTCTTCAAATATTTAAACTCAATTTACATCCTCAATATTTCAAATAGGTGACCCAACAATCAAAATTAAAATTTTAATTCAAATCATCAAATTGTAAAATTTAAATATAATTCACCAATTGTTCAAGTCTAAAATTCTATATTTATCCTCAAAATTTAAATCGATGATTCAACCTTCAATATTCAAAATTTAAATCACGTGCTCAAAGTATAAATATTTGGTCCGCAATATCAATATTTTAAAATTCGTTAAATCCTCATTATCTTAATCCTTCTTTTAAAATTTCTCAAAATTAAAATGACTTGAATCTTCCAATCTAATCTTACTTGATCACAATCTAAAAGAAATTCCTCTCAAGTTGACAATGGAACTTCTACCCAACTTAGAATTTATCCATCTATCACATAAGGCTATACGTTTAAGAAAGATATTCCTCAAATTATTTAATCATGTTATTCAATCCTCAAAACTTTAACACCAAGTATATCACATATGATATGCCCTTAATCAATTATAAAAAATAGTCATCTAGTAATGTGATTGGCCTATGGGTATATCTAGTACTCTCTATGTATCAACTCATACCAAGCACCAGATTCGTCTTTCCGAAATAGGGAAAGACGGAAAACAATAATAAAGAGTTCAAGGGGGAGGTAATAGAATACAAGTATGGAGTTCAAGGCGATTAGAGAATTCAAAAGAGAATTGTCAAGGCAGTTGTGGATTGAAATCATATTTTGGTAATTCCTATTCACATGCTCGTATCAGTACAGTTATATAACCGATACGATATGTCAGACATATCTAAGGGCAAGTATATTCGTCTACTAGTCAACTATGTATCTTAATCCACGTAAAGTAGTCATGTGAAGAGCGAACCAAGCATACTATGGTTGTCCAGACCATAATACACTGATTCTGATTAGACAATTATATTAGTGTGGGCCCCCAATAATACATATGTCATGAACAAGCTCGATAAAGAATAAGCTTACAAATCTATGCTATAATAGCAGCATAAGTCAAGGTAGTACAGCAAATATAAATACGCTGGATTATGATGAAAGAAGGTACATAATAATCCAAGTTCACAAAGAAGATAAGACTCTATAATCTCTATAGTTGTCATACTAACTCCTTGTCTAAGTTGCTAGTCGACCAAATAGGGGCATGGGCCTTTAAGTTCTACAGTCTGAATAAACACTATCGTCTTATGGTAGCATACAGTAATGTCATTCGGTTATATTTTATTAATGAGTCAAAAAAGACTATGCGTTACTAGGTTATGAGGCATACTACCCAACTTAAAAGAATTAACTAATACTGTACTGCCTTAAGGATAAAGTAGAAACTCATGTTAGGGTTTACGAGAAAAGGTCTTGGTACTTATTAGGGTATCCTATTACATTATATTGGTAATGGTCATCTTAAGTCTTAATCATAGGGCTTATAGAAAAGTGTCAATAGCAAGAATGGAAAGGTTACTAGCCCTCAAGTGAGAGAGGATATAACTTATATGGAGATATGGGTTCAATTACGTGATTTAAAACTAAGGTATAACCATAAAATTATAATCTAAATGAACAGCTCAACTATTAAATTCTTGCTACTAAGCACATAATTTTAAAATTCAAGATTACAACTATAATTCTAGGAAACTATATATCATATCATAAAAGAATTCATTTGGCCTACAATCATTAGGGTTAGGTGGCACAAATTTAAAGATGAAGAAAAGAAAAACATAATTAGTCGTCGCACAAATAGCGAGCGCTAAGGTTTTGGAGGAACAAGATATAAAATTAAAAATTGAGGGACTCTTGATAATATCATGGTTTCTTGAGGGAAGGTGGTTGCTAATCTCTGTGTTCGAGGTATGATCAAGAGAAATATTCTAGCCATTCCTCTTGGCTTCCTAAGATACTGTTCTACTAATATCAAGACAAGAAGCTAAAGTTGTAGTTCTCTAGTACTATCTCACCATGAAAAGCTAGGTTAGTCCTAATATTTAACCTTGGATTTCTATTGGTTCCTCAGTACTAGGGTCAAACACTATGGTCAAATTTCAAACTAATCCTAGTAGTGTTTATACTACTCTCAAGTCTTCATAAATACATCAAGGGGTAATGGTAAACCAATCTATAGATAAGGGACGCTAGGGTTCATTAGGTATTCTAATTTAATGATGTGTCAATACTCTAGTCGTATTCTTAATAGGTGTGTTACCCTAATTATCATCTACAACAAGGATTTATATATTCTAGGAGAATGCCATACTCAAGGAACTATTAAGAAACACAGGAATCAAGCAGGATGCAATTATTTAGATAGAACAGATTGAAAGGAATGAGTCATAGTCAATTGTGGATGAGATCCTATACTTTATTCCTAGGTGCAGGCTTGCTCGGTACAGTAACGTAACCGAGACAATATGCTCTCGACCTGCATGGATCACCACTTAAAATATGTCACGCCCCAGTCCCAAAAATACGTAGGACTAGGACACGTAAGCATGCCAGCCGCATGGATATGGAAACTCTAATATATGGAAACCAAACCCATACGTACGCTGTAATATGAATATCAATCCACAATTGGTATAAATCTATCACCAGTCACAGGGTATAATCTAAATCTCATCCACAGAAAATCAAATATAAATAAATAACCAGTATCTATGAAACTAGATCTCAATAAGAAGTATCTAAGGATGATAGTTGGATGGAAACAAATCCACTACCAACTCGAATATACAAGTACAACACAACAACACAATATAGGAATACCAGCTATAAATCATGGGCTCGAAGAGAAGACATCCTCGAAATATATGTAACCATCAAAATCTGCGCTCCTGCGAATACTCAAGAACAGATACACCTGGAAGGGCTAGGTCCTCAGAGGGACATAACAAGATACATAAAAGTATGCCAATAAAGTACTAAAATAAATATCCAATGGTCGTCTAACCGTCTAAGTGAATGCAGTTAAGAATAACTTTTCCCACAAGTGAGCTATCTGGCTGAAAACTGGGATTTGGCATGGTTCTCTATTGGAGATCCAGGGGCCTAAAAGGCACGTCGTCTTTTGAACGCCGGTGGCCCGCCTGATAGTATATAATATATAGTGGTCATCACCACTCGTATCTTCAGCGGAGAATCTGGGCGCACAGGAGAAAAAGTACAAAGGAGCTCAAATGCGGTACTTGTTGTTCTCTCCACTCCATGCTCTAAGCATGTCACATCCATGACACAATTTGGTTCATAGCCTATTCTTAGTACCCTAGCCCAATCCTGCAACCAAACAAGGACAAGGATGGGACCACCGTACTACAATAGGCTATGTCCATAGACCTCTAATAACTGCTAAGTCTTCTAGCATACAAAGTTTCTAACAGCAGTTATCCCTAACGCACGGCCCATACGTACAGGAGGCCAGACCTGTCACGCAGTCCGTTATCTATATGAGACTCACACTCATGTAACAACTGTGTCCCAGCCAATAAACCTAATGATGCTATATGATAATGGGGTAGTCTCATAAACAAGGTCAATGCAAATACATAAATAAAAACATATCGCGACGACACCGTCGCGCGCATTTTATATAACAGTTAAAATATATGAACTAAAGACAGAAAATAAAGATACATGCAACATATGGAATATAAATAACAGTACAATGGCAAGGTATACTTGTCTGCTCTGAAAAATGATGAAGTCATAACTCAAGGCGTCGTCCGATCTACCCGTCACATAAATTAAACAAGTTAGGTTACAAAAGTGGGTGAATAGGTTCCTCCATTTTAATTAATTTTTAATTCTGAATAAATAATCTAAAATAGTATTTTAATCTTATTATAATCTAATTTTATTGTTAAACTCTAATTTTGGTCCAAAGAAAGTTAACTTTACGGATTTGTGATCTATGGTACGCAAATCGAGGTAATTTGTTGACCAAAAAATCAACCAACTCAAATCCTAGATTTGTGTATGGAATCCTATAGATTTTAATGCTACATGAACGCTGGAATTGACAATTTCATAAAATCATAAGTCGGTAAAGAGTTATGGCCACAAGGGCGCACAGATGACAGTTTTCGGTGGTTTCCTATTTACGTCTACGTTGCACGAATTTTACAGTAGAATAAAATTATATTTTAAATTCTGGAAAAATACTTTTCTGGAAGTTCATCATGTCAGATTTCCGAAACTTCAAACGGTTCATAATTCCAAGTTCGGGATCTCCCAAAATCTTGAAAATACGAAAACGCATCTGATTTTGGACAGCTGGCACTTTCGGAATATTCTGGAAAAATAGTTTCTGAAATTACTGAAATAATTTATATATTCAGAAAACTGACCTTGATATGATTCTAACAAAAAATACTGGAGCGCGTTTGAGTCCGGAGCTAGGAGATATCGTCTTTTTAAGTCGTCCTAACTACTAGAAAATGAGGCTGAATTTATGACAAATTTTGACTATTTTTGGACGAAAAATAGAGGAGTTTGGGGATAAAAAAATATGAGAGATGAGTTTATTTCATAAGTCTAATAGGTATTTATAATGGTGAAGATTGTTTAATTGAATAAGACTAGGATTGGCTAATTTGGATATGATTAGGGTCAGTTTAAATAAGGATAGGATATGCATGAAGTTGTTTTCCTAGTAGGCTCAGGATTTGAATTAATTTAAAATAGAGTTTAAGTTTATCTCAATAATTTATAATCTTAAATAGAATTAAAGATAATACAAATAATTTATATATAATCTTATTAATATCTATTAACACTAAATTAGCTCTATCTAATATTAAGACTTTATATATCCAAATAAATCCTCAATAATTTCAAAAATCCAATAATTACTTAAAATTATAAATAAATTATAGAAAAATATATTTAAATATTTTAACTCTAAAATAAATGTTTGGTAGTAACAACATTCAAGTATAGTCTCATAGTAAATCATGGAAGTCCTATAAATTTAGGTTCCCTATGTTTTAATTACCAAAAATTCTAGAAAATCTCCAAAATCTAAAATAACCTAAAATAATGATTCTAAATAAATATTTATATAAGTAAATATATCAAGAAATTTATTTTCTAATTAACTAAGAGAATGCTCTAAGAAAAATTTAACATCTATAATAAATATAATAATATAAAATATACACAAAATATCTATTTTGGGTGAGGGAGTTTACATCAACCATCTAAGGGTGAATTCGGCATGGTTCAAACCAAAGCCTAAGAACGATGGAGATTGTTTTAACTGCGGCAAGAAAGGCCACTTCAGCAGAGACTGCAGATACAAGTCCAAACAAAAAGAGCATGGTGAACCTAACAAAGTTGCCATGATTGCGCAGGTTATTACGGCTGGTGTCGACACTGACTGTTGTCATGCCTCAATTTCGTAGAATCGATAGTCGTCCCCCGAACGTGACGTCGTGCGTGCCTAGGTTGCGCGCACACAAGGCCAAGGTATTTTATACAACGAGCACATATTCAGTATACGCAGATAATTGAACAAAATATTGAAACATGAAAAAGTTCTCTTTATTGATAATGAACATCTTTATACAAACTCTTGAATGAGTCGGATAATTGTCGCACGGGCTTACAAAAGTGGACGCAAAATAAGATAGCCGTCATGTACATTACATTATTTTACTAAAACTTCAAAGCTATAGACACCTTCGAACGAAGCTATCGCCTTTCCATGGAGCTGCATAAGTTATGTGCACGAGCTCCTGGAACTTCAAAACGCTTCTTCGTAGGCACGATCAAGACGTGCCGATAGGTGTACTGGATTGGGAAGTCGTTTTAGCTTTTTGCAGGATCTTCTTGGTATGGGGAACCTGTTGCAACGAGGGTCAGTACATCGAAATACACTGGTGAAGGCGAGCTAACCCAACTATACCAATCAACATATTGTTTATATGAAGCATTACATTTATGTGGTCTTTCTATCTTGCCTTAGTTCATTTTACAAGCAAGCATTAGATATGAAAGTTTACTGAAATAAACATGCCACCGTTCGGTGACTTTTACCTTTCCGTCTGAACCACCTGTACAATACTTACCATGACCTTCCCTGATTCACGAAGACATAGTTAGCTTGCACAGTTTAAATATACGAGGGGGTCACTGGCGTGATGCCATAAAGGATGAGTTATAATCATGGGACAAAAATGGTATGCAACACTGGTGGCGAGCCCCACTACATGCCATTTTTTCCTCCAACAGACGACTATTCAGAACGTTCCATCCGGATCGGATCGGTCACAGTTCTCCGGCGACCGTCCGCAGGAACCAGAAATCTTGTGTACAAGTTGTCTGTGACCAAAAGGCATCTAATACTAAGTTATCAAATGGTACATTTTAAGGCAATACAAGTACGAGATAAGTTACATGCATTATCTGTTTTGCATAGTCTTCCTGATCAGTTTATTGCATAGCAAGGTGTTTTTTATACATAGCACAATCATAAAAGAAGTATATATACATTCTAACTAGAATTTGAAGCATGGTGAAGAATATTCCAAATGAACTAGCATGCAACAAGGTAACCGTTTCCAAGTTGGTTAGCAAGCACAAGTAATTCAAGTCTATTCCTTTTTATCTTGACATCTTTTAGTTATTATGGTATTGTTTGATCAGAATAATCAAGAAGACAAGATTTTTAGATGTGAATACTTGGAATAAGGGTCAACTAAATCGAAGTATAGCCACTCACAAGTTGGTTGGAGAGAGAAAATGAAAGAGGTGCATCAAGACTCCGCTCGCACGACGTCTACTGCACGATCACCTGCATTGCCACGAACAAATGATCAATACCTCTTCTACTCTTTTCAAGCTCAGAATAAAATGCAGTTCAACGAACGAAAGCAATAAAATCCATCAAAATCGTTCAAGAAAATGCAAATCCGAAAACCAACTCAAAAGCATGAAAGGAACAAGGCGATAGCAAAAACTAGGCAAAAAACTTACAGCAGAGAGGTCCCTCCTGACTCTGCCGCTAAGTTCATCCTTGGGGCATGGTCCACTGAATATGGAAATCGATTCCGAAGAAACAAATCCATTATGAGAAAAAGATCTTGATTCAATCTATCTCGATCGAACGATACCGATAGTATTACTTAGTCGCGCTCCCCGAAAAAGATGGAACGGGGCACCACATCCTAACCAACTAATAGGAAGTTTCATCCACGAAACTTAGGAATAGAACCTACCACTATGAAACAATGAAGAAAATTTTTCCTTAATCTCAGACTCAAGATCTCAGGTCGATTCTTCGACCGAATGATTTCTCCAAAGCACGTGCACGAGAGGAACCGAACGACTTCGAAGCAGCTTTTCCTTGTGATCCAAGATCTGCACAGGATGTTCAACATACGTCAAGTTCGCCTTCAAGTCCAGTTGATCAAGATCCACCATATGACTCGGGTCGTACACGTACTTCCTAAGCTGTGAAACGTGAAAGATATTCGGTACTTCAGATAGTGACGGTGGCAGGGCAATCTGATATGCGACTGGGGCGACTCGCTTAAGTATTTCGAATGGGATGACGAATCTTGGGTTTAGCTTCCCTTTTGCTCCAAATCTGGTAACTCATCGTATGGGCGAGACTGAGAGAAATACGTGATCGTCTTCTAGGAACTTAAGAGGTCAACGGTGCGCATCTAAGTAACTCTTTTGATGGCTTTGTGCTACCTTCAACCGTTCGCGGATCAAACGGATCTTTTGGACGGTTTGTTCTACGAGCTCCGAGCCAAGAATTTATCGTTCACCAACTTTATCCCAACAGATAGGGGATCTACACTTTCGCCCATACAATGCCTCATACGGCGCCATTTGAATGTTGGATTGATAGTTATTATTATATGCAAATTCGGCTAATGGTAGATGCATGTCCCAACTTGACTTCAAGTCCAAGCCGCAGAGCCCTAACATATCTTCGAGGATTTGGTTTACCCTCTCTGTTTGGCCGTCTGTCTAAGGATGGTAGACGAAGCTAAACTTCAACTTCGTCCCCATTGCTGACTGAAGGCCCTCCCAGAAGCGTGATAAGAATCGTTCATCTCGATCGGAGACAATATATACGGGCACATCGTGGAGTCGAACGATCTCGTTGAGGTAGATCTATGCCAGACGGTCAGCACTCCAAGTAACTTTGATAGAAAGAAAGTAAGCTGAATTGGTGAGTCGATCGACGATGACCCAGACGGAATCATTTTTCCATTGTCTCTTTGGCCAACCAACAATAAAATCCATCATTATGTGTTCCCATTTCTACTCCGGTATAGCAAGATTCTGTATCTCTTCGCCCGGCTTCTAGTACTCGGCCTTTACCCTCTGACAAACCATGCATTGCGGCACAAATAGCGCAACATCCATTTTCATGCCGTGCCATCAAAATGTCGTGTGGAGGTCACGATACATCTTCGTGCTTCATGGATGTGAAGTGTAACTCGTATAGTAGGCTTCAGTGAGTATCTCTTTTCTGAGGTTTACATCATTAGGAATACACAATCTTTCCTTCACCCGCATCATTCCATCCGTGCTCACTGTAAAGTCGATCGTCTTTCCTGCTGAGATAAGACTACGTATCTTCTCTAGGAACAGGTCGTCCTTCTGAGCGGACTTAACTTTCTCCAATAAGTCCGGTTCAAGGCCAACTGAGCCACATGCGCCCCCTTTTTGTATTTGATTCAGAGTGTAATATCCAAACTTTCGAGATCCCTTCGCAGTTTGTCATTGATAGCTAAGCTCCCAATAAACACTCGACTCAGTGTATCAGCTACAACGTTGCCCTTGCCCGGTGTATATCTGATCATCAAGTCAAAGTCGCTAAGGAGTTCAAGCCAATATCGTTGCCATAAATTCAAGTCATTTTGAGTTTAGATATACTTGAGGCTTTTATGATCCGTGAATATTTTATACGGTACGCCATAGAGGTAATGCCGCCATAACTTTAACGCGAACACCACCGCTACAAGTTCCAGATCGTGCGTTGGATAGTTCCTTTCGTGAGGCTTTAACTGTCTCGACGCAAAGGCTATCACCTTATCCCTCTGCATAAGGACACATCCTAAACCCTTTCCTGAAGCGTCGCTATAGATCTTAATATCATCGAGTCCATCCGGAAGAGTAAGAATCGGTGCTGAAATGAGTCGTTGCTTTAATTTCACAAATGAAGCATCACAGTCGTCCGACCACGCGAACGTTACTCCTTTCCGAGTGAGATGAGTCAGAGGCGAAGCGATCCTTGAAAAATCTTTTATGAATCTTTTGCAGTAGCCTGCTAGACCAAGGAAGCTCTGAATGTCGCTGGCTGACTCGGGCCTCTTCTACTTCATGATGGCTTCAACTTTCTTTGGGTGGACTGAGATGCCCTCACAAAAATGATGTGCCAGAGGAAAGATATGTTGTCAAACCAGAACTCGCACTTGCTCAGCTTTGTGAACAACTTATTGTCTCGAAGAGTTTGAAGCACCATCTGCAGGTGTCCTACATGTTCATCCTTATTCTTCGAGTACACTAAGATGTCGTCTATGAATACTACCATAAACTTATCGAGGAATGGTCGAAACATATGGTTCATCAAATCCATAAATGCGGCAGGAGCAATTATCAGTCCGAACGGCATGACAGAAAACTCATAATGTCCATAGCGGGTCTGAATGCTGACTTCGGCATGTCCTCTGGCTTAATCTTTAATTGGTGGTAGCCAGAGCGAAGGTCTATCTTCGAAAACCCTGACGCATTACATCTGATCAAAGAGGTCATCGATCCTGGATAGGGGATAGTTGTTTCGGATAGAGACCTTATTTAGCTCACGATAGTCTATGCAGAGTCGCAATGTCCCATCTTTTTTATTTACAAAGAGTACAGGCGTGCCCCAAGGAGACACGCTCGGACGAGTGTACCCACGGTCAAGCAGTTCTTGTAGTTGTTACTTTAACTCCTTTAGTTCAGCAGGGCCATTCGATACGGGGCTTTAAAAATCGGTTAAGTATTTGGGAAGGTGTCGATGGTGAACTCAATTTCTCGGTCGGGTGGCATGCCAGGTAGTTCGCTCGAAAACATATCAGGGAACTCCACCACAACGGAAGAAGACTCAACGTTTGCGTAATCCAGTTGCATGTCCCGAACCGACGCTAAGTATCTCTCGCATCCAGAGTGTAGCATCCGTCGAACTGACATCGCAGAAATTATTATGCAGGTCCTTGATGCATCTATTTGTCATGACCCGCACCCTGATATTCGGGCACGAGTACGTGGTTACGCCCAGCCTACGCCACAGAATCGGCGGTAGAACGCTGTCTGGGTCATTTCTAACTATCTAACATCTCAACAATATAATATGGTACCTGTCAATCATCTCAACTCCAATCGGAGGAGCAATATGGTATCTCACAAATATATCAATCTCAATCACAAAACAAACTAAGGAGGAAAATAATGCACGAATGAAAATAGCGAAGGAAAGAAGATACAATCCACAATATGAAATAATAGTACATCTGTGAATCTCCTCAAAATAATAGTCTAAAACAACATCTAAACAAAACTAGACCTCCTCGGTCACTGGTACTATGTCCTCTGGCTCTAGGGGAGTGTCCTCTAAAGTCTCACCCTCCTGAGGTCCGTAATGTGTGGGACACAGCTCCTCTAGCCAATCATCTGGAAAAAATATATCCAGTCAGGATTGGAGCGAAGTACATACCTCTGAAAGCAGTTCCAATAACATAATCGAGCATATATAACAAACAATAGAAAAATGATACAAGATGCACAAGTAGAAAGAATAAAATGTACAAGTGAACAGGCAATAGGCACAATAAAGCTGGAAGTAAATACAAGAATGACTGCAAGTAGAGACAAGAAATACTAAACTATGTGTTTTAGAGTGAGAGTTCGTTATGTGATCGGTTTAGGTTGCACATGAGGTATATAGGTAACTCCATTATACGTGAGGTGTATAATCGACATGCACATGAGATCAAGAGGGCTTTGATCACATAACCAACTCCTACTCTCCCTCCCCAACCAATACTCATGGATCCAATCACGACACGTTACGTACATGATCACGATAGTCACACTAGCACACGAAATAGTGGATGCACAAGAAGCACATGAAAGTCAATACCCGATGCACACGATGAAATATATGTCATTGGGTACCCGTTGCACACGGTAGGGGATAACACCTCCTGACGGGATCCATATAGCACCAGTCCGTGAAATCACTGTGTCGGGAATCAATGTATACTAATCTAGAACATGCATATATACAACATTATGAATTGAAAGCAATCAGAGAAATGTACTCGCCTGAAGTCCTGAGCAAAGTGTGTCTCTCGATGCCCAAGCCGGTGTCTCACAACCTATATATGGTATGTTGTATCAATACAAGGTTCAATGATGAAAATAATTGAAGTTGAAGAAGTTCTAGGTCAATACGCCGTTTCTAAGTCAAACCAATGTATTTCTAGGTTGTAAGAGTCTAATGCTAGTCACTAAGTCAATACACTATGAAGCTATGCTATACTAGCTAAGCTAACACACCACGGTGCAATCAAGAAGCCGTATCCTAAGATACGCAGATTTTCTAATATAAAATAGGTTTATATATATACATAAGTCATATATAATAATAATAATATCTCAAACAATTTAATTATGATACTTTGGCCTTGTGCCAATGCGTATCGCAATTACCCTTGATACCCACGCTCAATACCTTGGGTATCGGCCCGATACCTTGGGAATACCCCGGTATCCCAAGGCAAACCAAAACTAAACACAAAAGATATAAATAGATATCCCAAACTAATATGCTAAGTATACACTAATATCTTAAACTAATTAACCAATACCTTAACTAAAAACTAATTGCTTTCTAACAAGTATACTAACTAATATTAAACCTATACTAATATACATATCTAACATAATCACCTAGTACCTCTACTACTCACTAACCTCTAGAATACATAGTTATAACCATACTAACTACACCATGACCAAGATACTTGAAACTAAAACTGATAATAATAACAACTAACCAAGTTCATATATATACCTATAATTAACTAGTTACTAGGTAACCTAATAATTCAACTAATAACTAACTCAACTAACAAAAGCTAATACTATAAGAGATTTAGCCTCATACTGATGCTACTGCAGAAACTAAAGGACCAAACTGACAACAACACCTAACTGGAACCGAGCTCACAACAATAGACTGAGCTACACAGTCAAATAGAAACATAAACTGTCACTGTGTCGAGCACAGCACAGTAAAATCTGAAACATACACTGTGCAGGCCCGACCCCTCTCCTCTGGGTGACTTGCAAAAGAGCAGCTGAGCTTCCCTTCCATCTTGCTGTTTCCTCCAGCTGATGAAGTAACTATTTCAGATTCCAAACCATAACTGTCCTTAGCAATAACAGTAATATCATGTTCGATGAAACCACATTTAGGTTCCTCGGGTTTCCCTTTTCATGAACACAAAGACAGGGTTGGAATTGATTAAGCTTTCAATACGGGATCTCAAGGCAGTACTAAGGCTACCTGATGAGTCAAGATACCTCCAGGCTCGAACCTCTGCTACAGCTGCTGTGTTTCAGTCCCTTACTCAAAGCTGTGTACATTGCAGATGCCTCTGCAGTGTGCAATCACACCCTGCTAGCTGCTGCTAGCACCTCTCATTTCAGACTTGAACCTTGAAACTGTACTGCACACTGCAGTGACTGCAGTGTTTCCTGATACAGATCACTACAGCAACAATCTGTGCAGTTGTGCAACTGCACAGTGGAGAAACTGCTGCTGCCCAATCCTGTAGTATTCCCTGCTGCAGTGTGCATTGACACTGCCCGATCCTCACTGTTGCTGTGCAGCTTCTGAACGTGCTGAACCTTGCTGTCTGTTATCCAGTTTCTGCCCTCCTCATACACTCACATCCACACAGACACACAACACTACGCAACACTAACAATCTCTAAGAATATATCTATATATATGTACACACACATAGATATCTAAATATCTATAAACATAGATGCATGTACTACCCCTCATACATATCAATCATTAGCTACAAATGTAAATACTTAGCCACACATATGAATCATAGCTATAGGTATACATATAGATTTATATACAAATAGATATATATAATAGATACATATTATATACACTAACACACACACATATATATATATAGATATATACTCATAGTTCTATATATCTAGATACCCTCATAACATACACATATAGACATACATATATACCAAAACCCAAAGTACACTATTACATACACCATATAACACATAGATAGTATATACATATATATTTATATATGCATGTAAAGTACAAAAGCCAAAACACAAACACATGGGGTGCACCGCACCCGTATCACACTTTTCTATGATACGCTTGCGACACGGCCCCCAACTCACAACCAAACGTATCCCGGAGGACACGTACAAGTCTAATACATAATTTATGATTAATACATATATAAATTATAGTGTCTACGTGTCCGTGTCACCATATGATATGCACATGGCCCCGTGTCGGAGGAAAACCCCCAAAATCGACCGTTTCGTCAAATCGACGAGATTCGGCCCACACGTATCCAATTGTGGATACGACACAAGCTACAAACAAACAATCAATGGTCAATTAGATCTATTAGATCCATTGACAAGCACTACATGTGCCAATTTCGGAATTCCCCCAAAATCGACACCAAAATGGACATAACTCCCACCGTAGGTCTCCAAATGATACCCAAACAAATCCTATGGGTAACCTATGCATGTGGGGTGGTTTCTTATGGTAAAAACTCAGATCTATAGTCTATAGGAAGGGGAAAAACTGATTTGTACCTATTGGGAGATGGATTCCCAATGAAAAGTCCCAATTGACAAGTTGCTCTTCTCCTTGTAGATCTTGGCCTCCTCCTCCTTGTTCCTTGCTTGTAGATCCTTGATGTAGAGGCTTCAATGTTGAATTTAGGAAGAGATTTGAAGAGAATTGATGGTGAATTGATGGGGAAATGATGGGAAATTGGAAGGGGAAAAACTAGATCTAGAATTTTGGGGAAGAACTAAAATGAGAGCACTCTCTCTCCTCTCAATTATGGCTGGACAAAAACCCTTCCTCAAGCAATGTACAAAGTCAAAAATACCCCTTGGGGCCTCTCATGAAGAAATAATTAGGGAGGGAAGGTTCTAGTCTAATGGTTCCACTAATTAATCATGTTTCTTAATCCATGGGCCTAAATCATGGGCTCAACTTAGACTAGTCCAAAAGTTTGTTCATGTCCCCTAATTAAAAGGTTAGGTCCACTACACAAGTCTAAAATAAGTCTACACTAGCAATAATTAAAATAAATAAATTAGTCATGCACAAATATTAATTATAATAATTCTAAAATAATTAATACTCAAGATAATTACCAAACTAACCTTAGATGGAAATGTGAGGGTGACACTATTGCTGAACCACTCGTGTAGCAAAATTTAGCCTCTCCAGGTAGACGGAAGATGATCCATTTCTCTGCATATTCGATAATTTTTGACCAATCGTCGAGCCAATCCATCCCCAAGATGATATCGTAATTCCGAACATCTAAGACTAATATATTTAGCGAGAGTTTTCTTTCCCTAATACAGACATGGCCGCCTTGACATACTGAACGGACAGGTATCTTCGTGTCCTATGGGTGCTAACACTAAGGTCTAGATACAATGGTGTTATTTCTATTTAGTTTTTCGTGGCAAAATTCGTGGATATAAAGCTATGCGTAGCACCAGAATCAAATAGCACGCGAGCAGGTATGTTATTAAAAAGCAATATACCTGACACAACAGTGTCCGATGCTAGGGCCTCTTTTCGTGTCAAAGTATACATCCGGCCTTGAGCTTGACAACGCTCTTGCTGTGGCCGGATCGGTTGTCTTGAGGTGCTGTAGCAGAATTTGGATGTTGAGGGTGAAGCTTAGAGGGGAGCAGACAGTCCTTGAATATCTGGCCTTTGTCACCACAGTTGAAACATAACCCTTTCTTGAGGTAACATTCGTTGATGGTGTGCCATGCCTCTTACAGAAGAAACAAAGTTGCCCTGAATTTCCTTTCTGCTGACCGTCGTTATGAAGGTGCTTTGAAGCGGTGTTTCCTCCCGCGTTGCTATGACGCTTGTGATCGGAAGTATGCACAGCGCCGGCGCTACTGGAGGATACTGCAGTTCGAGGGAAAGGGCATGGTTGAGAACCTCCCGCATAGTCAGATATTGGGAAACGACCATGTGCGCATGGATGGAAGGTCGCAGGCCGCCTTCGAATCATCTTGCATGACTCACCGCATCAGGTAGATATGAGCTTAAAAATTTGGTGAGCCGATTGAATTCGACGGAGTACTGCTTCACTGTCATATTGCCTTGGCGGAGCTGCACGAACTCGTTCTCCTTTTATCGACGAACGGAAGGGTGTATGAACTCCTCTTCAAATGCGCCAAGGAAGGTAGCCCACGCGATCGTCTCCTCTTCATCGCCTACTGAGAGAGATCTTTAATGCACGTGTCACCAATCGTGCTCGTTCAAACGGAGCTGCAATTGGGCACACGCAACACGCTTCTCCTCAGGTACCTCTAGTAATTTGAAGTGATCATCAAGCTCTGCCAGCCAATCTAGAGCCACGACCGGATCCTCAGTCCCTTTGAATGGCGTATTGCAGACCTTCTTGAAGTCGGCAAAGTCGAAGGTAGTCACTTTCTTCTTCTTTGGAGTTTGAGGCATTTTGACTTCAGGTGTGGGTCGCTCCACCGGTGTCGCTGCTGTCGTCGCTGAATGGTTGGAGGCCAAGGTCTGAATGATCTGTTGCAGGGCATCTACCTTCTTCTTTTGGACTGCAAATAGGGATTCTAGATTGCCTTCGAACTTGCTCTGTCGCTCTTCTGCCCACTTCTCGTCTCGCTCATAGTGAGCCTCATCTCTCTGCTGGCTTGCTTCAAGTATCTGTAGCATTCGCTCAATCGGGTCAACAGGGGGCATAGCTCGCTGGCTTCTGGAACTTTCTAATGTGTCGGAACAACTTTTATGGGCTTGTACCTCTCCAGGTGCTAGCGTTGATGCTTGCGCTTGATTTATTCATTCAAAAGAAAGTAACTTACATCAGGCTCATAATGTATTATGGGCTCACTGTACGGAACGTATCTCATTTTGGTCAACGAGTTCAAGTGTTCGCATAGGGAATAGATCGTTAAGGGACTTTTCTGACACGAGGGTCAAAAGAACTTGAAGCTGTGCTCTGATACTAATATGTCATGCACTAATTTCGTAGAATCGATAGTCGTCCCCCGGGCATGATGTCGTGCGTTCCTAGGTTGCGCGCGCACAAGGCCAAGGTATTTTATACAACGAGCACATATTCAGAGTACGCAGATAATTGAACAAAATGTTGAAACATAAAAAATTTATCTTTATTGATAATGAACATCTTTATACAAACTCTTAAACAAGTCAGATAATTTCCATACGGGCTTATAAAAGTGGACGCAAAATGAGATAGTCGTCATGTACATTACGTCCTTTTACTAAAACTTTAAAGCTATAGACACCTTCGAGCGAAGCTATCGCCTTTCCACGGAGCTGCATAAGTTATGTGCACGACCTCCTGGAACTTCAAAACGCTTCTCTGTAGGCACGATTAGGGCATACTGGTAGGTGGAATGGATTGGAAAGTCACTTTAGATTCTTGCAAGATCTCCTTAGTGCAGGAAACATGTTGCAACGAGGGTCAGTACATCAAAATACACTGGTGAAGGCGAGCTAACCCAACTATACCAATCAACACGTTGTTTATATGAAGCATTGCAAGTTATTTATGTGGTCTTTCTATCTTGCCTTAGTTTATTTTACAAGCAAGCATTAGATATGAAAGTTTAGTGAAATAAATATGCCACCGTTCAGTGACTTTTATCTGTCCGTCTGAACCACCTGCACAATACTTACCATGACCTTCCCTGATTCACAAAGACATAGTTAGCTTGCACAGTTTAAATATACGAGGGGATCACTGGAATGATGCCATAAAGGATGAGTTATAATCATGGGACGAAAATGATATGCAACGCAGGTGGCGAGCCCCGCTACATGCTATTTCTTCCTCCAACAGACGATTATTCAGAACGTTCCGTCCGGATTGGATCGGTCCCAGTGCCCCAGTGACCGTCCGCAGGAACCAGAAACCTTGTGCACAAGTTGTCCGTGACCAAACGACGTCTAATACTAAGTTATCAAACGGTACAGTTTAAGGCAATACAAGTACGAGATAAGTTACATGCATGATCTATTTTGTATAGTTTCCCTGATCAGTTTATTGCATATCAATATGTGTTCTATACATAGCACAATCATAGAAGAGGTATATATACATTCTAACTAGAATTTGAAGCATGATGAAGAATATTCCAAATGAACTAGTATGCAACAAGGTAACCGTTTTCAAGTTGGTTGGCAAGCATAAGTAATCCAAGTCTATTCCTTTTTATCTTGACATCTTTTAGTTACTATGGTATCGTTTGATCGGAATAATCAAGAAGACAAAAAATTTAGATGTGAAGACTTGAAAGAAGGGTCAACTAAATCGAAGTATAGCCACTCACAAGTTGGTAGGAGAGACGAAGGGAAAGAGGTGCTTCAAGACTCCGCTTGTACGACGTCTACTGTACGATCACCTGCATTGCCACGAACAGATGATCAATACCTCTTCTACTCTTTCCAAGCTCAGAATAAAATACAGTTCAATAAACGAAAGCAATAAAATCTATCGAAACCGTTGAAGAAAATGCAAATCCGAAAACCAACTCAAAAGTACGAAAGCAACAAGGCGACAGCGAAAACTAGGCAAGAAAACTTGCAGCGGAGAGGTCCCTCTTGACTTTGTCGCTAAGTCCATCCTTGGAGCACGGTCCACTGAATATGAAAATTGATTCCGAAGAAACAAATCCATTACGAGAAAAAGATCTTGATTCAATCTATCCCGATCGAACGATACCGATAGTATTTCTTAGTCGCGCTCCCTGAAAAAGGGAGAACGTGGCACCACAACTGGTGGGTGGACACTGACGCATCCTGCCATGTTTGCTCGAAGAAAGAGTTGTTTACCACCTATAAATCTAAATCTGAGAAGGTCATGGTGGCAAACTAGGCACAAGCTGAAGTACTTGGGACCGGAAGTCATTGATGCTTCAGGATTTGAAGCACGTACTGGTGATAGCCAAGAAACTGGTCTCGGAAAGTCTTTTCTGCAATGCAGGCTTGAGGATGGACATCAATGTTGGACAGATAATGATGTTATACAAAGGAACATACTTCAAAAAATTCTTATGTACCGAAGGGATGTTTAAATTTTAGCTTGTAACTCCTGCAAATTATATTAGTGTAGTCTTTTCTTCTGGTTACTCTCTTGAGTTATGGCATATTAGACTAGGACATATTCATTGTAATAGAATAAACATGATGTCTAGTCTAGGGCTTATCTCCAAGTGTGGGGATAAGGAGGTGGAAAAGTGTGGGAAGTATGCGCAGACAAAGATCATAAGAAAATCGTTCAAAAGGGTAAATCGAAGTACAGATCTTATGGAGTTTGTGTACCCAGATATCTGTGACTTCAGACAGTTCTCCATAAAGGCCGGAATGAAGTATTTTATTACTTTCATCGACGACTACTCAAAGTATGTGTTCGTCTACCTGCTCAAGTCTAAAGATGAAGCATTCGAGAAGTTCAAGGAGTTCATGGCTGAAGCTGAACGTCAAACTGGACGACAACTCAAGAGACTCAGAAATTATCGGGACTGAAAGTACATGTCTATTGAATTTGTATCGTTCTACAAAGAACATGGAATTGTCAATGAGACGACTGCTCCATATTCTCCTCAATCAAATAGAGTAGCAGAAAGGAAGAACAGGATATTAACATAGATGATGAACTCTATGTTGTTAACTGCGGCTCTTCTAAACTTCTTTTGGGGAGAAGCTGCGCTAACGGCTACGTTCATTCTGAACAGAGTGTCGTACGCAACTTTCGATGACACTTCTCATGAACTCTGGTTCAAGGTCAGACCCAACTTGCATGTCATTTGAGTGTAGGGGTGTCTGGCATATGTGAATCTTCTAGACTTGAAGATACAGAAGCTGGGGATGAGGACTACAAAAGCTATATTTTTGGGATATGCTGAAAAGAGTGATGCTCGAAGATTCTTTGATATCGAGTCTAACTATATTATTTTATCTCACGATACAGAATTCTTCGAAGATAAATTTACAAGGCACAAGAACGTTGTTATAGCAGATGTTCCGGAGAATGATATGAGTGCAACGGAGGCTAACGCTTCCAATGAAGATGTAGTCTAAGAAGAAGTTGACATTCCTGAGACAATGTTCGAACCATAACTCGCAGAACCAAGAACTAAGCGAGTGATGAGCCAGAAGAACTTCGGAAAGAATTTTATCACCTATCATGTGGAAGCAGATCCGTTTACCTATGATGAGGCGATAAAGACTAGAGACGCTGTCTTCTGAAGGGAGGCTATTAATGATAAGTATGACTCAATAACCTCCAACAATACTTCGGGGTTGGTCGATCTACCTGAAGGAGCTAAACCAATCGACTGCAAGTGGATCTTCAAGAAGAAGATGAAGGCCGATAGAATTATTGACAAGTTTAAGATAAGACTGATAGCCAAAAGATTTTCTCAGAAGTAAGGGATCGACTACTTCGACACATATGCTCCATTAGCGCAGATGACGACCATCAGGATGTTGATTGCTATAAGTGTAATTCATAAGCTAGTTATACATCAGATGGATGTGAAAATATCATTCCTGAATGGTGAGTTAACCGAAGAGATTTACATGCAACAGCCAGAAAGATTTGTCATCAAAGGGCTTGAAGATAAGGTCTGCAAGTTGGTGAAATCATTATAGGGTCTAAATCAAGCTCCCAAGATATGGCATGAGAAGTTTGATAAAGTTATAAGATCAAATGGCTACAAGGTCAGTGAGACGGACAAGTGTGTTTACACGAAGTTCACTGACGGAAGAGGAGTCATCGTTTATCTATATGTGGATGATATGCTAATTCTGGGTACATATCTAGCACGTGTCACTGAGACAAAGAAGTTTCTCTCATCCAAGTTCAGTATGAAGGAGTTAGGGGAAGCTGATATTGTCACGCCCCGATCCCGTGGAATCGATAGTCGTCCCCCGGGCGTGACCGCCGTGCGGGCCTAGGTTGCGCACCGCACAAGGCTAAGTATTTTGTTTTGCATAGCGAGCACATATTTAGAGTACGCAGATAATTGAAACACATATTGAAACATGGAAAAGTTCTCTTTTATTGATAATATAAACATCTATTACAAACTCCTTGAACTGAGTCATAAGGATTGCCTCTATGGGCTTACAAAAGTGTTGACACAAAATGAGATAGCAGTCCTGTACATTACATCCTTTACTAAACTCAAAATATAAGACCTTGTGTCGAAACGACTGCTTTGCCACGAAGTTGCATGGTTGCTTGGTGGCTAGCTTCTAACTTCAAAATGCTTCTTCTTCTTCAAAATGCTTCAAAGGTTGGCACGGTCGAGGCGTGCCTACAACTGGACTGGATTGGGGGTTTGTCTCCTGCTCCTCGCTCGGCTCTCCTTAGCGCGGGAAACCTGTTTCAACGAGGGTCAGTACATCGAAACGTACTGGTGAAGGCAAGCTAACCCAACTATACCAATCAACACGTTGTTTTAATGAAGCATGCATATTTGTGGGTTTCTATCTTACCTTAGTTTATTTTACAGCAAGAATTAGATATAGAAATCAATGAAATAACCCGCCACCGTTCGGTGACATATACCTGTCCGTCTGAACCACCTGCACATTACTTACCCTGCCTTCCCTGCCAAGAAGACACAAGTTAGTTGCAACAAGTTTAAATATACAAGGGGATCACTGGCACGTTGCCATAATGGACGGGCTAGTCTCAGTACGGAGTGCCGTGCGACGCATAGATCAGGGCGTCCCAAGGCATTCCATCCTATAGCAGGCGACTATCATGAGTTTCGTCCGGATCGGATCGGTGCCGGTGCCCTAGCGACCGTCCGCAGGAACTAAGACCTTGTGCACAAGTTGTCTGTGATCAACGCAGTACACTAAGTTAGCATCGAGGCAAATTAGGGCATATCAGGAGCATGGCAGTAACAGGCAAGATTTACTTTTGCATAGTCTTCCTGTTGAGTTATTGCATTGAAAAATGAGTTCTATACATAGCACAGTTTTAAGAAGAAATATATATTCTAACTTATTATTTATGCATATGATGAACATTCCAAACGAGCAAGCATATAAGTAAGTAACCGTTCACAAGTTTCATTTGACAAGCAATATTTCCCAAGCCTATTCCCTTATTATCTTGATATCTTTTAGTTATTTACTTGGTATCGTTTGATCGGGGCAAGCACGAACATGAGATTTAGATGTGAAGACTAGCAAGAAGGGCTAGCTAATCGGGTTGGTAGCCACTCACTTTAGTAGTTGGAAGGAAAAAGGAAAGAAGTGCTTTAGGAGTCCGCTCGAGCGACGCCTACTGCCGGATCACCTGTATTGACACGAACAGCTGATCAGTACTTCTTCATCTCTTTCCGTTATCGGAATTGAAGTGCAGTCCTAAGAACGAAAGCAATGAAATCCATTAAAACTGTTCAAGAAAGCCCAAGCAAATCCGAAAACTAACTCAAGGCACGAAAGCAACAAGCGACAGCGAAAACTAGGCAACAAAGAATGCAGCGGAGAGGTCCCTCCTGACTCTGCCGCTAAGTCGATCCTTGGGGCACGGTCCACTGAATATGGGAATCGATTCCGAAGAGACAAATCCATAACGAGGATGAGTTCTTGATTCAATCTATCCCGATCGAACGATACCGTCTAGTATTTCTTAGCCGCGCTCCCCGAATAGGGGGAACGGGGCACCACAGATGTTATCCTGGGGATAAAGATCATCCGGACAAACACTGGAGTGGCGTTGTCACAGTCTTATTATATTGAGAATATGTTCACATGCTATAGATATCAGGATCTTCTAGGGATCGATACTCTGTATAGGTATGGCAAGAAGCTGAAGCCAAATCCGAGGAAAAGTGTCAGGCAGCTGGAGTATTCAAGCGTCATCGGGAGTTTGATGTATGCAACAACTACCATAAGGCCGGACATAGGTTTCGCTGTGGGATGCTGAGTCGGTTCACAAGCAATCCAGGTATTGAGCACTGGAAATCTATGAAGAGAGTAATGAGATATCTCAAGAGGAATCAGAAGTATGCACTGCACTACAACAGGTATCTGACAGTAGTAGAAGGCTTCAGTGATGCAAGCTGGTGTTCAGAAGTAGAGAGCGAAAGGTCCACAGGAGGATACGTCTTCTCCATGGGTGGAGCTGCTATATCGTGAAAATCGAAGAAGAAGAAGACAATTCTATCTTATTCCTCGATAGAATCTGAGTTCTATATACTAGCAGCTGCAGCAGATAAAGCAGAGTGGCTTTGAGAGATCATGTTTGATCTTCCAGTTGTCGATGAGCAGATTTTGACGGTACCGATATACTGCGACAAATACCAGACAACTGCAGCGGTGGCATCAAATGATCTCTTCAATGGTAAGAAGATGAATGTGCGTCTGAGGCACAAGGCAGTGAATGATCTTATCAAGACCGGAGTCATTACCGTGATTAATGTTCAGAGCCATAAAATATGGCCAATCCGTTCATCAAAGGTCGAAAGCGCCAGCAGGTCGAGGACACAACAAGCAAAATGGGATTAAAAATATTCTGGTATTATGTCTTTGTAATTCTACCATAAAATTGTTGCTATTAGTTCAGAGAGAAATCTATTAGGCATCTAGATTTTGGTTCAAAGAAGGATCATTGACTGGGAAAATATCAAGAACAGTGGGTAGTAATTTGAGACATTGAGGAATTACGGACCCAGAACCATTATTGTCTACTATCTGTTCTTTGAGTAGAACAAGATCATGTGGGATGATGGCTTAGATGCCTTAATAAGTTCTAGGGCATTTGGAATGTCCGGCGTACTTTACAGGAAGCATGGTAGCATAGCACTACAAAGGAGCAGAGAACTACATGCTACAGTGGGTGACACCACCATGAGGTTCCTCGATAGGGTAATGCCTCAGCTTCGCGAGCCATGTTACAGCGGCGTAGCACCGTATATAGGCAAGTGGCCTAATGTTGTAAAATAAAGAGTTGTAGACAACACTACAAAGAGGCCGGTGACCTCATGTTATAGTGGTGTGATACCACCAAGAGGTACCTAGAGAGGGTAAAGCCTCAGCTACGCGAGCCATTTCACAACGGCATAACACCGCAAGGAAGCACAAGGCTTCATGTTGGGTAGTTTGGTACTACAAAGAGGTCGGGACCTCATGCTACAGTAGATGACACCACAATAAGGTGGGATCTCAGTTTTGGGCCATATCATAACGGAGTAGCACCGTAAGGAAGCGCAAGACTTCATGCCAAGGACTCTTTAAAAGAACTCACCTAGAGTGTATGGAAAGAGATATAGGCCGTCTCTTGAGGGTAAACTTGTAGACGCCCAAAATACATACATCAGGCATGCACATGGCCTTTAATATGCAACCGGAAGCACAGCTGATGTCATTGTATGAGTGAAAAGAATTCCAACTATAGAGCAGAATTTAAGGCTTAGTCTATTCTTGTATCATACTGTTATTCGACCCATGCGGGAAGGTTCAAGTCGAAGCGACATCTATCCTAATGCATGATGGGCAGTCACTGTGGAGGATTTTTGGTGTTTTTGCCTTTGGACTAGTAAAGATAGTCCCGCATTGGCTACACCACCAAGTGGATATCTCAATAGAATATTTTGTATGTGTTGAGGTGTGCACATGGGGTATGGTGGGGCACATGGTGCCATATTGGGGTATTATATTAGGAGAAAAAATTATTAACTCATTAATAAAAAATTTTAAGCTTTTTGTCATGCTCTTGGAAATTATTCCATAGGAGGTAAGCCCCAAAGCGACTCGGAATCAGACTCGGTCTCAAGGACGCAAAGTGGTGCTTTGTTGGCGTACTTTGCACTTAGCACATCAGCATTGTCGTAAGGTGCTTGTGCACTTTTGTTGCGCTCGTATGCTCATTTTATGTGCGAGTTTTATGCTCGGATTGCATGTGTGTGTTGCATGAATGAGTGCTGAGCAGGTGCTGAAATGGCGCTGAGCGAGTGCTGAACGAGCGTTGAGCGGGCTATGCATTGGGTTACGATTATTGTATATCAATTTTTTATTGGTTTTTAGACACACATCGGAAAGAAGAGAAGGATGGGCTTCCATCCTTCCCTATATAAAGAGCCCTCTGGCCTCCTTTTGAGAGATACCAAAAAATTAAAAAAGTGGAGTCCAAAAGGAGTCTGTTCGAATAACACAAAGAGGTGACTACGAACGTTCCAGAAGTTGTCTTGTGAACTCGCTAGATCCTGGGAGCAGATTGTCGATAAAGAACAAATCTTGCCTTGAGCAATTGTAGTCTTCACCGTCCCAGCAAGAATAATTTTACTATGTCTTCTTCGCTTCTTTCTTCTTTCTTCTTTCTTGTTCTATCTCAATTGCAACTGCGTTTGCAAGAAAGAACAACGCTTGTTTCTGCCAGTTATTTTTTGGAGTTGACACTCGTCTTTAATTTAGATCTCCGTTCAGGAAGATCTTATACCATCCTAACAAGCTCTTTCAGAGTTTTTTTCTGGCATCTGTTCAATACATCTGAAGATCTGTCTGAGGGAATAACATAGTTAACCATGAATTTGGTGGAAAATTGGAGAATCAAGACACTGGGAAAAGAAACTAGAGTTTATTTATTGATTCAAATGAAAATTACGGTACATGGAATATCGAAAAAAAAATGAAAGAAAGTACAATGTATGTTATTCCCGAGGCTTAATCAAATATGGTAGAACAAGAAGTTGAAGTCGAGATCAGGAGTTCATACAAAAGTTTCCTCTCTGATATACCTCAATCCAACGAAGAACTATATAATATAGAATATAGTTGTTGATTACAACTCCTTTATCACAAAATTCAAGAACCAAAAATACGTTCTTCATTGCAAACACAGTTGTAATTGGGACAGAACGTTTACAACTAGAAGAAGAGGAAAGAAATATATAATAAAAATTATTCTTGTTGGGGTGGTGTGTAATGACCCGTTCTGCTTAAGCGGATAGCCGATTCAAACAGCGCAAGTGCAATGACCCAACCCGCTTTGTTCTACGAGAAAACTCGTTTGAGGCAAAGGATTCCAGAATTGGCCCTTCAGGAGTTCAGACTTAGACTTTCAAAGGCTCGCTCGGAGTATCGCTCGACCGTGGTGAATCATCGCTAAGGTGGGTGGCTACAATAAACTTGTCTTTGCTTAGCCAGCACACTTAAAATATGGACGATACATGCTAGTCGCTAGGTGAATCACCCCTTGCATGCTAATAAAGAATACAATGCACCTAGATAAGAGAATAATAACATCTTGTATTGCTTGTATTAGAACATATAAATGAAAGTTGGCTTATAACTTGGACCCTCGCATGCTACCTTTGCATCGTGCAAGTAGATCCCGATATGCCTATAGTAGATCATTATATACTCTTCGTAGTACACTGCTTCACTTGTTTATACTCCACACCATAAGAACTATGTCGCTCGATATATTCCTATATGGTTGCACTTCTCGTACTACCCCTTAGACCATACCAACATAAGTGCTTATGTTTCACACAAATGCATGCTTGCCTACTTACATTGTAACTTGTACTCGTTTGCCTTATTTCAATGCTTGTCACATAATTTATGCCACGACCGTGTAATACTATCCTTGCCTTGCATTCATCTAAGTTTCTCGGAAGACTATCAAATAGTCGTTCCGCACAAGAATGAACCTGAAAGTATTCAGGACCGTTAGGTCGTCGAGGCAGTCTTGAACTAGGGACTGCATAACGACAAGTTAAACAACGCTCGTCCTGTATGGAATCGAATGGCTCAGGGAGTCAATATATTTATACTGAACTTGAACTTGAATCTGACCTGAATATGTATCTGACAAGAGACCCAAGGCTAGAGACTTACATGGTCACGGGTAACTCATGCATGAGGTATTTGATTCCTCGAACGATCACCGGGGCACCGGGATTGTACTGGACTAGGAGGAATGTCTGGTGTATTGTGTGCCAAATTCGGTTATGGTATGTGACGCCATCTTTGGGGCTGAGCAATACACGTATTCGGGCCTTGGTAGAGCATACTACCTTGGACTAGCCGTCTACCCATGATAGTCGCATGAATCGACGGGATGGCGTACAATGGATCTTCCGTATCACTTGTTTGCCTTGAATTGCTCGTCTTGAATTAAGCATTGCACCCCATTCCATCACGAGACTATAAATCTGTCCTTTATGGCTAAGCCAGTGACATCATGTTCATAGACTAAGTCATCCTCTCTTAGCGGTAATCCGTATGCGAGTCATTGCATCGAGCCTAGTAATCTGAATCACCTGAACGGATATGAGTAACACACTTATATAAAATTGAACACTTGAACATCTTCTGCAACACTTCATAATAATTCGTGTAACTCGTGCACCTGAAACAATACCTCGCTCATGACACTTGTGTTTGCTTATGTTATTGCCCTGGATTTCATTATGTGTGCTCGTGCGATATCACGTCCACATGGGAAAGATCGTCCCACGGGAGTGCTGGCGTGGTGACTCGTGCCTAGCGAGGGCGGCGGATTACCTGCGGGAGCTCGGGGCATGACATGGTGAATACTACCGTTTCTCAAAGCAAAATTCGTCCTCTATCGACGATTTGCTCCAAGGAACCAGCAAGTTCACAAGAGAACTTATGGAATGCTCGTTGTCACCTCTTTGTGTGACTCGAACAGACTCATTTGGACTCCTCTTTCTCAATATTTAGTGTGTCTCTAAAGGAGGCTAGAGGGCTCTTTATATAGGGAAGGATGGAAGCTCATCCTCATCTTCTTTCCGATTTGGGACTAAAAAGCCAATATATAAAATTGATATCCCACAATCGTATCTTAATGCATAGCCCACTCAGCGTCCGTTCAGTACCCACTCAGCGTCCGCTTATGCAACACGCGCATGCAATACACACATGCAACCCGAGCATAAAACTCACGCATAAAATGAGCGCACGAGCACAACAAAAGCGCATAAATGCCTTGAAACAATGCCGACGTGCTAAGTGCAAAGTGCGCCAACAAAGCGCCACTTTGCCCCTTGAGCCCGAGCCCGAGTCCGAGTCACTAAGCCCCTTTGGGGCTTAGCTCCTATGGAATAATATCCAAAAGCATGAAAAAAAGCTTAAAAGCTTTCATTGAAGAGTTAATTATTTTTTCTCCTAATAAAATACTCCCACATGGCACCCATGTACCCCACCACATCCCATATGCATACCTCAACACATACAAAGTATTATATTGAGATACGCACTTGGTGGTGTAGTCAATGTGGGACTATCTTTTCTTGTCCAAAGGCAAAAACACCAACAATCTTTCACATATCTCAATATATGGGTTAAGCGTTCCCCATAGTAATTATCTATTATGCATTAGGATAGATATCGCTTTGACTTGAATCTTCCCGCATGGGTCGAATAACAGTATGATACAAGAATGGACTAAGCCTTGAATTTTGTACCATAGCTACAATTTTTCTCACTCACACAATGACATCAGTTGTGCTTTCGGTTGCACATTAAAGGTCATGTGCATGTCTGATTTTGGTGTATGTATCTTGGGTGTCTACAAGTTTACCCTCAAGAGACGGCATATATCTTTTGTTATACACTCTAAGTGAGTTCTTTAAAGAGTCATTGGCATAAATCCGTGCGCTTCCTTGCGGTGCTACTCCGCTTTGACATAGCCCAAAGCTGAGGTCCCACCTCATTGTGGTGCCATCCAATGTAGCATAAGGTCCCAGCCTCATTGTAGTACAAAACTACCCAGCATGTTGTGCTTCCTTGCGGTGTTACACCACTGTGACATGGCTCGCATAGCCGAGGCTTTACCCTCTCTAGGTACCTCTTGGCGGCGTCACACCACTGTAACATGAGGACTCCGACCTCTTTGTATTGTTGACTACCACTCTTTATTTTACAGCATTAGGCCACCTGCCTATATGCGGTGCTATGCCACTGTGACATGGCTCACGAAGCCGAGGCATTACCCTATCGAGGAACCTCATGGTGGTGTCACCCACTGTAGCATAGAGTTCTCTGCTCCTTTTTAGTATTGTGCTACCGTGCTTCCTGTAAAGTACGTCGGACATTCCAAATGCCCTAGAACTCATTAAGGCGTCTAAACCATTCTCCCACAGGATCTTGTTCTACTCAAAGAACATATAGTAGACAACAATGGTTTTGGGTCCGTAACCCCTCAATATCTCAAAGGACTACCCATTGTTCCTAATATTCTCCCAATCAATAATCCTTCTTTGAACCAAAAGCTAGATGTCTAGTAGATTTCTCTTTGAACTAATAGCATAAAACTTTATGGTAGAATTATAAAGACAAAATATCAAAAGTCCTCCAAGCCCAGGTATGATGTGTCATTGACTATATGCGATTTTATACCGCTATGACATGACCGGAAGCTGAGGCTTTATACTATCAAGGTACCTCGTGTAGTGTTGCCACTGTAACATGGAGTATTATGTTCCTTTATAGTTCTTATTATCAGCTGGCGCTTGAGGTCTCCTATGAACGGATCTGCACCCCTCCTAACTCCGATCATCAACCACTGTAATGATTTTATCTTTGATGCGCTCATATAGTGTCTTGAATGGACCCGCTAGAATCACCTAGCTCCAAACATTAACCGCTACCATGACGCCATCCATGATGCACTCATACAGTACCGGGTGCCTTAGCTTTACAGATCTCTTCTAACCATTGAAGAAAAAAAATTGATGCCATCACTGCAGTCGCCTGGTTGTCACAGTAAATCAGTACGGCCGAATATGCGCACCAACCACTGGAAGATCATACATGAGCTCCCGAAGTCACTCTACTTCATCCGCTGCAGTCGCCAGTGCATAGAACTCATATTCCCTTGAGGAATGAGATATAGAAACTCCACCCTTTGAGAAGATATATCCTCCTGTGGACCTTTTGCTCTCTACTTCTGAACACCTGCTTGCATCACTGAAGCCTTCCAATACTGTCGGATACCCGTTGTAGTACAGTGCATAATTATGAGTCCTTTTGAGATATCTCATTACTCTCTTCATAGTTTTCCAGTGCTCAACACCTGGATTGCTCGTGAACCGACTCAGCATCCCTACGGCGAAAGCTATGTCAGGCCTTGAGGAAGTTGTTGTATACATCAAACTTCCGATGATGCTTGAATACTCCAGTTGCCTAACACTTTCCCTCGGATTTGGCTTCAGCTGCTTATCATACCTATACGAAGTATTGATCCCTAGAAGATCCTGATATACATAGCGTGTGAGCATCTTCTCAATATAATGAGACTGTGACAACACCACTCCAGTACCTGTCCGGATGACCTTGATCTCCAGGATCACATCAGCTCCCCAAGTCCTTCATACTGAACTTGGATGAGAGAAACTTCTTTGTCTCAGTGAAACATGCTCGATCCGTACCCAGGATCAGCATGTCGTCCACGTATAGACAAACGATGACTCCTCTTCCATCAACAAATTTTGTGTAAACATACTTGTCCGTCTCGCTGACCCTGTAGTGACATTTATCAAACTTCTTATGCCATATTTTGGGAGCTTGCTTTAGACCGTATAACAATTTTATCAACTTATAGACTTTGTCTTCAAGGCCATTGACGATGAATCCTTCTGGTTGTTGCATGTAAATTTCTTCGATCAATTCACCATTCAGGAATGCTGTTTTTATATCTATCTGATGTATAACTAGCTTATGGATTACACTTAAAGCAATCAATATCCTGATGGTCATCATCTGCGCTACTAGAGCATATGTGTCGAAGTAGTCGATCCCCTGCTTTTGAGAAAACTTCTTGGCTACCAACCTTGTCTTGAACTTGTCAACAGTTCCATCAGCCTTCATCTTCTTCTTGAAGATCCGATTGGTTTAGCTTCTTCAGGCATATCGACCAATACCCAAGTGTTGTTGGAGGTTATTAAGTCATCCTCATTATTTATAACCTTCCTCCAGAAGATAGCGTCTCTGGTCTTCATCGCCTCATCATAGGTAAGCGGGTCTACTTCCACATAATAGGTGATCTCTGAAGTCCTTATGTCTCCTCACTCACTTAGACACTGGTTGCGAGCTCTGGTTCGAACGTTGTCTCTGGAATGACAACTTCTTCTTGGACTACATCTTCATTGGAAGTATTAGCCTCCTGTGCACTCACACTATTCTCCGGAATGTCCGTAAAAATAATGTTCTTATGCCTTACAAATTTAAAGAATTCTGCGTCGCGAGATTTCGATGATATAATTTGACTCAATATCAAGGAACCTCCGAGCATTACTCTTCTCAGCATGTCCCAGGAAGATTGTCTTCATAGTCCTCATTCCTAGATTCTGAATCTTCAAGTTTGAAAGCTTCACATACGCCAGACACTCCCACACTCGAATGATATTCAAGTTGGGTCTGACTTTGAATCATAGTTCATGAGAAGTGACATCGAAAGTTGCGTACAACACTGTTCAGAATAAATGTAGCCGTTAGTGCAACTTCTCCCCAAAAGCAGTTTGGAAGACCCATAATTAACAATATTGACTTTATCATCTTTGTCAACGTTATGTTCTTCCATTCAGCTACTACATTTGATTGAGGAGAATTCGGAGCAGTCGTCTCATTGATAATTTTATATTCTTTGCAGAACGATACGAATTCAATGGACCTATACTCTCCGTCTTGATCACTTCTGAGTCTCTTGAGTTGTTGCCCTTTTCGACATTCAACCTCGGCCCTGAACTCCTTGAAATTCTCGAATGCTTCGTCTTTTGTCTTGAGCAGATAGACGAACACGTACTTCGAGTATTCATCGATGAAGGTAATAAAATACTTTATCATGGCCTTTGTGGAGAATTGTTTGAAGTCACAGATATCTGAGTGTACCAACTCTAGAAAATATGTACTTCGATTTACCCGTTTGAAGGATTTTCTTGTAATCTTTGTCTGCGCACTGACCTTACACTTCTCCACCTCCTTACCCCCATATTTGAAAATAAGCCATAGACTAGACATCTTGCGGTACAGAGTACATGTCCTAGTCTTGGTATCACCCTCACTTTTTCAACTAAGGGTAGTTTGGTAATTTGGCATGGATAATTATATTCTTAGGATTATTATATTAAATATTGTGCATGTTGTAAATATTAATTATTATATTATTTATTGATTGTAGATATTAGATTTATTTTGGACTTGTGTAGTGGACCTAACTAGTTTAGTTTAGATCCATGGACCAACATTTAATTATAGTTAGAATTGAGCCCAATAGTAAGCTCATTCATTAGGAGGATGAATTAATTAGTGAAACCAATTAGACTAGAACCTTCCCTCCTTAATTATTTTCTTCATAACAATCCCCAAGGGGTATTTTGGACTTTCCATAGTAGCTTGGAGGAGGGGCAAGGGGCCTGCCACCATAGGGAGGGGAGAGACTCTCTCTCTCTCTCTCTCTCTCTCTCTCTCTCTTCTTATTTGTCATTCCAAATCTAGATCTAGAATTTTTTATCTTCCAAATTATTCATTCTCACACGGATTTCTACTCAAATTTCTTTCCAATTCCTTTCATATTCTTCATTGGAGGATATTAGAATAAGGATCTACAAGGAGAAAGCAAGGATCTACAAGGAGGAAGCAAGGATCTACAAGTTTGAGGCTCTTTTCACTCAATTTAGAATTTTATTAGGAATCCATTTCCCAATAGGTATAATTTAGTTTTTCCTCTCTAATTAGACTTTAAATCTATAATTTAATCATTAGGAACCACCACATATGCTAAGGCTATCCATAGAAATTGGAATTAGGTTCATAGGAGGCCTATGGAGAAAGTTATGTGGTGTTTTGTATCCATTTTGGAAGAATTCTAAGATTGGCACATCTTGTGTTTGTCAATAGGTTAATTAGACCAAATTGACATGTGTTTGATTATGTGTGACTAGTGTCGTGTCCACAATTGGATACGTGTAGGCCGTATCCCGATAATTTAGAGATACGGGTTGATTTGGTGGTTTTTTTCCGACACGGGGGGTTTGAGCATGTCATATTTTGACACGAACATGTAGTTGAGTAGCTAGTTCTTCAAGTTGTTCATAATTATGATTTTAGACTTGCTCGTTTCCTTCGGGATACGTTTGGTTGTGTGGTGGAGCCGTATCGCAAGCGTATCATAGAATGAGTGTGATACGGGTGCGGTGCACTCCACGTGTTTGTTTCATTGTATCCCAAATCAATTTGCCATGGTAATATCTATTTGAATGATATATTTATAATAATTGTATGATATATATACGTGTATGTATATTTATGGAGATGTCTATGTTGTATTTGGAGGTATTGATAGCATTGAGAATAAGAGAATGGATATGCATTACTAGTATACTAGTTATATGTAAATACTTAGTGATTATATATATATATGTATGTATGTATGTATGTATGTATGTTTGAACATATATATATATATATATATATATATATATATATATATGTGTGTGTGTGTGTGTGTGTGTGTGTGTGTGTGTGCACGCGCGCGCGCATAGTGAGTGAGTGTTGAGTGCAGTGAAGTGAGGGGGTCGGGTAGCCACTGAAATAGCAGAGCTACATAGCAGCGTCTGCAGCATCCAACAACATCAACAGCAAGTAGCATCCAGCAGCTACAACAACTGTGCAGCAGTTTTCAGCAATTAGCAACAAGCAGTATGCAGCCAACTGCAGTGGCATGAACTGCACAGCAATGCAGCAAAAAGCCTGCAGCAGCAAGCAACAACAGCAGTGCAACAAGCACAGCCACTGCAGTAGCCTGCATCACTAACAGCAAGAGGAGGAGCAGCATTTAGCACCAGGGCAGCAACATACTGCAGAGCAACCTCAGCAGCAACAACAGCAAAGCACAGCAAGCAAAGACAGCAATAGCAGTGTGCACAGCAGCTAGAGCAAGGTAAGGGGTAGTTAGTTCATTGATAGTGTAGTTAGTGTGTTTAGTTAGTTAGTTACATTGTCATTTAGTTATATATATATATATATATATATATATATTGGTAAGTTAGTAGTTAGTTAGTATAGTATAGTATAGTATAGTATAGTATAGTATAGTATAGTATAGTATAAGTAGTTAATGCATGTTAGTTATAGTTTAGTGTATTGGGTAGTTAATTATATGTTAGAATTGACATTACCTTGTGATACCAAGATAATGTCATGGTATTGGTGGATACTCAAGGTATTGGGTTTGAGTATCAAGATGGGTGTGTAGGTGGTGAGATACGCATTGGTTCAAAGCCAAGGTATCCACTTTGCATTAGTTAGCTAAGAGTACTATATGTATTGTCTTGTATATATATAAATTAATATTTTTATATCTAAAAACTTGCGTATCCTACGATACCGTGCCTTATTTGTATCCTAGTATCTTAGCATAGCTAGTGTGGCCTAGTTACATAGTGCATAGACCTAATATCCTAGAGATGGACTCATACAACCTAGAAATAGCTAGTTTGGCCAAGTTTGACTAGTTTGACCTAGAGTTGACCTAGTTTGACTATTTTGACTTAGAAATAGTTTTATGACCTAGAATTGGAATAGTCTTACTTATTTTTATTCCAAACCTTGTATTGATGCAATATACCATATATAGGTCTGTGTGACACCAGCTTGGGTATCGAGAGACACACCTTGCTCAGGACCTCAGGCGATTATATTTCTCTGTTAGTTTTTATTTCATAATAGTGTATATATCTCATGTTCTAGAAATGTATACTTGATTCCGACACAGTGGTTTTACGGACTGGTACTACATGGATCCTGTCAGGAGATGTTATCCCTTACCGTGTTCAGTGGGTACTCCTTCACATGTATTTTATCGTGTATATTGGGTATTGATTTATTATACTTCGTGTTCACACACTGCTCATGTTCAGTGTGTCCATATTCGTGTTCATAACATGTCGTGATTGGATCCATTGGTATTAGTTGAGGATGGGGGAGTAGGAGTTGATTATGTGATCAAAGCTCCAGTGTATTCGTGTACATATCGATTACATACCACACTTGTAATCGAGTTACCTTATTGTATTCGTGTTCAACCTAAACCGATCACATAATAAACTTGTATTCTGAGGCACATTAGTTAGATTTCAGCTATTCCTTTATATTGCAGATATTTATATTGCTTGTTCTTCATTCCAGTATATTACATGTTTACTCTAGTTCATTCCATTCAGATGTTTAGATATCTTGTTTTCTTTTCTATTATCTGTTTTATATGCTCGATTATGTATTTGAAACTGCTTTAAGAGGTATGTACTTCGCTCCAATCCTGACTGGATATATTTTTCCAGATGATTGGTTGATAGATCAGTGTCCTACATTCTATGGGCCACAGGACGGTGTTCCATTAGAGGATACTCCTATAGATCAGGAGGACTTAGTTCCAGAGCCTAAGGAGGTTTAGTTTATTTTGGTGGATTTGTATTAGACTATTATTGAGATTCATGGCATATATATTATTTCGGACTTGTGGATTGTATCTCCATTCTTTCCTTCGTTATTCCATTCGTGCTTTATCTTTCTTAGTTTAAATTGTGATTGAGTATAGTTATATCTGTGAGATACCATATTGTTCCTCCTTTTAGAGTTGAGATGATTGACAAGTACCATATTTATATTGTTGAGATGTTTAGATAGTAGAATTGACCCAGACAGCGTTCTACCGTCGATGTTGTGGCATAGGCTGGACGTACCCACGTACTCGTGCTCGAATATCTGGGTGCGGGTTGTGACACTTGGTGTCCCACAAATCTTGTAATGAGACTCTACTCATAAGAAGAAGCTCGAACATCCATCTGATACTGAAGCCTTGTTTCAAAGTATCTCTCTTGCCAAGATATCACCATCTGGCAACCATGGATGTTCACCCTTAAGTCTGCAACAAACTTCCTGAGATTAGTTCCTTGGTAATCACTGGTACTTTGTTATACGTACTTCTTTTACTGTAACTTCTCGAAGTCCGGAACCATTATTCCAATCCCCGGATCCTCTGCTTGATCCTTGTTCGCTATCGATACCTTCGGCCTTCTTCAGTGATAGGCTTGACCTCGGTGAACTTATCTTCCTAGAGCTCCCGTGGCTAGATGTACTAGTGTCCATTCACCAGTCAGCAACCACGCTAGATGACTTAACCTACGCAATCATAGCAACCAATTTAAGTAACCAAAGTAACCAAGTTAGGCTTTTACCTTGCCCTAAAATTGGATCTACAATCATCATTCTCATGATCCTTTATGCTTGAAGAGATATGAGCCAAGGTACTCATAGCCCTATGCGCATAACCTGGTCGAGCATAGACCTTGCTTAGAGCTAGCCACATAGACGCTTCCATGTGCCAAGTTCTGCCATGCACCGAAAGAACGCCATGCGCAGTGACTACACTGTACTTAGCCCGCCATGCGCAGTGAGTGCCCTGCGCTGAGACTGCCTATGTGCCGAGTTCTTCCATGTTTTAATTGTTGAAATGCGTAGATGCATAGTGCTAGTCTCTCTTCGGCAACAGCAGTAGACTTCTCCATGCGGCTACTAGCTTC
>JAYESA010001179.1:10000-17500 GCA_036927795.1 Iris macrosiphon | reverse complement strand
AGGCAGTCACGTCCCTCGCTCTTGGAATTTGCGGTGTCTCTACTTCAAGCACGGGCTGCTCCACCGGAATCGTTGTTGTTGCGGCGGAATGGTTGGCAGCCAAAGTCTGAACGATCTGATGCAGGGTATCTACCTGCTTCTGTTGGACTGAGAATCGTGCTTCTATATTGTCTTGAAACTTGAGCTGACTCTCTTCCGCTCGCTTCTCGGCCCGTTCATGGCGAGCCTCGTCCCTTTGTTGGTTTTCCCCCAACATCCGCAATATTTGCTGAACGGGATCGATGCTTGGCGTGGCTCGCTGGCTTTCTGAACTTCCCGAAGTGCCCGAACTACTTCCTTGGCGTTGCATTTCGTCCGGGACTTGCGCTGCAGATTGCGCAGGGTTCATTCCTTCAAAAGAAGGTAAATTACATTAGGATCATAATGTATTATGGACTTATTGTATGAACGTATCTCATTTTGGCCTAGCGAGTTCAAGAGTTCGCACAGGAATTTGATCGTTAAAGGAACTTTTCCAGCACGAAGTCTAAGGAACTTTGAATCTGTGCTCTGATACCACTATGTCACGCCCCGAGGCGTCCCCCGAGCCGTGACCGCCGTGCGGGCCTGGAGTTGCGCCCGCACAAGGCTTTTTAATGATTTGCATAGCAAGCACATACTCAGAGTACGCAGATAAATTGAAACACAGATTTGAAACATAGAAAAGTTCTCTTTATTGATAATGAACATCTATTACAAACTCTTGAACGAGTCAGCTAATATGCCGAACGGCTTACAAAGGGTTGACTCAAAATGAGATAGCAGTCCTGTACATTACATCCTTTTATAAACTCAAAACGATAAAGACCTCCAGGCTGGAGGATCGCCTTGCCACGGAGCTGCATTTGTGTATGAAGAGTTGCAGGCTTCGGACTTCAGAAGGCTTCGAGGCGCGGTGAAGACGCGCTAACAGCTGGACTGGATCGGGAAGACGACTTCGGCTCCTCGCTCGGTTCGCCTTGGTGCGGAGAACCTGTTTCAACGAGGGTCAGCATATCGAAACATGCTGGTGAAGGCGAGCTAGCCTGACTATACCAATCAACACGTTGTTTAGTGAAGCATGCATATTTGGTTGGTTTCTATCTTGCCTTAGTTCATTTACAGTTAAGCAGCATATTGAATTTACTGAAATGAACGTGCCACCGTTAGGTGGATTTTACCTGACCGTCTGAATTACCTGCACAATACTTACCATGCCTTCCCTGCCACGGAGACACAAGTTAGTATGCAACAGGTTTAAATATACACGATGATCACTGGCATGGTTGCCATAGTGGACGTAGCCGAGGACAAGGATAGCATGCTACGAGAGAACACGATTGCGCTGCAAGCTATCCAGTCCCGAACACGACGACTACACACGAGTTCCGCCCGGATCGGATCGGTGCCAGTGCCCCAGCGACCGTCCGCAGAACCAATACCTTGTGCACAAGTTGTCCATGATCGAACACGATGAACAAGTTAACAGTCATGCATTTTAGGCAACACGAATGCAAGAACACGAGTACACGACAAGCAGTATTGCATGATTTATTTTGCATAGCCTCCCTGAACATTTATGCATATACAAGATGTATTCTACTCAGCACGTTTATAGAACATTTGCACGAACAAGCATACGATAAGGCAACAGTTCACAGGTTTGATTGACAAGCATAATAACCAAGTATATTTGTCTTTTATCTTGGTTTCTTTTATTATTATTTGGTATCGTTTGATCGGGGCAAAGGAGTGAAGCTGTAAGCAGAGCTAGCTAATCGGGTTGGTGGCCACTCACTTAGATTTTGGAAAGAAGAAGGAGGCGCTTCACGACTCCGTTCTTTGGAATGGAAAGTATTATATAGAGCAGGAGGAAGCTTCGTTCACCTGCATTACGAATAGCTCGATTAATACTTCTTCTCTCTTTCCAATCTCGAAATAGAAGTGCAAGTCAATGAACGAAAACAATGAAAACCATCGAAACCGTTCAAGGAAAACAAGCAAATCCCAAAACCAACTCAAAGCACGAAAGCAACAAGCGACATCGAAAACCGAGGCATTAAAAGATAGCAGCGGAGAGGTCCCTCCTGACTCTGCCGCTAAGCCGATCCTTGGGGCGCAGTCCACTGAATATGGGAATCGATTCCGAAGAAACAAATCCATAACGAGGACGAGTTCTTAATTCAATCTATCCCGATCGAACGATACCGACTTGTGCTTCTTAGCCGCGCTCCCCGCACCGGGGGAACGGGGCGCTACACTAGTAAGCGCGAGTCATCAGCTCGCGTTGACTACGTCCCTGCCCTTTGTACACACCGCCCGTCGCTCCTACCGATTGAATGGTCCGGTGAAATGTTCGGATCGCGCCGACGGGGGCGGTTCGCCGCCCGCGACGTCGCGAGAAGTCCATTGAACCTTATCATTTAGAGGAAGGAGAAGTCGTAACAAGGTTTCCGTAGGTGAACCTGCGGAAGGATCATTGTCGAGAACCGAACCATCGGACGACCGCGAACTTGTCTACAATTCGTGTCCCCGCCCCCGGGCGGGGGCACCCCCGTGCGGCCCGCCGGCCCGGGACGCCGCACCTCGGTGCGCGGCCCCGGCCCCGGCGCGGCGGCACAACGAACCCCCGGCGCAGTGGGCGCCAAGGAACACCGTCCATAACGGCGCGGCCGCTCCCCCGACGAGGGGGAGGGGCCCACGCCACACAATACAACGTTGTACTTCTGTACGACTCTCGGCAACGGATATCTAGGCTCTCGCATCGATGAAGAACGTAGCGAAATGCGATACTTGGTGTGAATTGCAGAATCCCGTGAACCATCGAGTCTTTGAACGCAAGTTGCGCCCGAGGCCTCCTGGCCGAGGGCACGCCTGCCTGGGCGTCACGCCTCGTGTCGCTCCGCACCCCCCCCTCTCCTCTCCTCCGGGGGAGGGGAGGGAGGGAGGCAAAAGTGCGGACGCGGAGATTGGCCCCCCGTGCCTCGTGCGCGGCGGGCCGAAGTGCGGGCCGTCGCCGGGCCGGGCGCGGCGAGTGGTGGACGACGAAACATACGGCTCCTTCACCGCGCCCCGGCCCCGAAACGCGACGCATCACGGCCCCGAGCAAGGGACCCCCTACCGGAGAGGGAGCGGGCAATTCAGCCTCCTCCCCCATCGGAACGCGACCCCAGGTCAGGCGGGGCTACCCGCTGAGTTTAAGCATATCAATAAGCGGAGGAGAAGAAACTTACAAGGATTCCCCTAGTAACGGCGAGCGAACCGGGAACAGCCCAGCTTGAGAATCGGCCGGCCCTGCCGGCCGAATTGTAGTCTGGAGAAGCGTCCTCAGCGACGGACCGGGCCCAAGTCCCCTGGAAAGGGGCGCCAGGGAGGGTGAGAGCCCCGTCCGGCCCGGACCCTGCCGCACCACGAGGCGCTGTCGACGAGTCGGGTTGTTTGGGAATGCAGCCCCAATCGGGCGGTAAATTCCGTCCAAGGCTAAATAGCGGCGAGAGACCGATAGCGAACAAGTACCGCGAGGGAAAGATGAAAAGGACTTTGAAAAGAGAGTCAAAGAGTGCTTGAAATTGTCGGGAGGGAAGCGGATGGGGGCCGGCGATGCGCACCGGCCGGATGCGGAACGGCCCCGAACGGGCCGGTCCGCCGCTCGGCTCGGTGCGCGGACCGTTGCGGGCTGCGCCGGTGTAGCGCCCCGTTCCCCCGGTGCGGGGAGCGCGGCTAAGAAACACAAGTCGGTATCGTTCGATCGGGATAGATTGAATTAAGAACTCGTCCTCGTTATGGATTTGTTTCTTCGGAATCGATTCCCATATTCAGTGGACTGCGCCCCAAGGATCGGCTTAGCGGCAGAGTCAGGAGGGACCTCTCCGCTGCTATCTTTTATTGCCTCGGTTTTCGATGTCGCTTGTTGCTTTCGTGCTTTGAGTTGGTTTTGGGATTTGCTTGTTTTCTTTGAACGGTTTCGATGGTTTTCATTGTTTTCGTTCATTGACTTGCACTTCTATTCCGAGAATGGAAAGAGAGGAAGAAGTATTAATCGAGCTGTTCGTGTGCAGGTGAACGAGCAGTAGGCGGCTTGCGAGCGGAGTCGTGAAGCGCCTCTTTCCTTCTTCTTTCCAAGATCTAAGTGAGTGGCTACCAACCCGATTAGCTAGTCCTGCTTCCAAGCTTCACAGCTAATCAATCTGCACTCTTCTTTGCCCCGATCAAACGATACCAAATAATAATAAAAGAAACCAAGATAAAAGACAAATATACTTGGTTATTATGCTTGTCAATCAAACCTGTGAACTGTTGCCTTATCGTATGCTTGTTCGTGCAAATGTTCTATAAACGTGCTAAGTAGAATACATCTTGTATATGCATAAATGTTCAGGGAGGCTATGCAAAATAAATCATGCAATACTGCTTGTCGTGTACTCGTGTTCTTGCATTCGTGTTGCCTAAAATGCATGACTGTTAACTTGTTCATCGTGTTCGATCATGGACAACTTGTGCACAAGGTATTGGTTCTGCGGACGGTCGCTGGGGCACTGGCACCGATCCGATCCGGGCGGAACTCGTGTGTAGTCGTCGTGTTCGGGACTGGATAGCTTGCAGCGCAATCGTGTTCTCTCGTAGCATGCTATCCTTGTCCTCGGCTACGTCCACTATGGCAACCATGCCAGTGATCATCGTGTATATTTAAACCTGTTGCATTCTAACTTGTGTCTTCGTGGCAGGGAAGGCATGGTAAGTATTGTGCAGGTAATTCAGGCGGTCAGGTAAAATCCACCGAACGGTGGCACGTTCATTTCAGTAAATTCAATATGCTGCTTAACTGTGAATGAACTAAGGCAAGATAGAAACCCACAAATATGCATGCTTCACTAAACAACGTGTTGATTGGTATAGTCAGGCTAGCTCGCCTTCACCAGCATGTTTCGATATGCTGACCCTCGTTGAAACAGGTTCTCCGCACCAAGGCGAACCGAGCGAGGAGCCGAAGTCGTCTTCCCGATCCAGTCCAGCTGTTAGCGCGTCTTCACCGCGCCTCGAAGCCTTCTGAAGTCCGAAGCCTGCAACTCTTCATACACAAATGCAGCTTCGTGGCAAAGCGATCCTCCAGCCTGGAGGTCTTTATCGTTTGAGTTATAAAAGGATGTAATGTACAGGACTGCTATCTCATTTTGAGTCAACCCTTTTGTAAGCCGTTCGGCATATTAGCTGACTCGTTCAAGAGTTTGTAATAGATGTTCATTATCAATAAAGAGAACTTTTCTATGTTTCAAATCTGTGTTTCAATTTATCTGCGTACTCTGAGTATGTGCTTGCTATGCAAATCATTAAAAAGCCTTGTGCGGGCGCAACTCCAGGCCCGCACGGCGGTCACGGCTCGGGGGACGCCTCGGGGCGTGACATAGTGGTATCAGAGCACAGATTCAAAGTTCCTTAGACTTCGTGCTGGAAAAGTTCCTTTAACGATCAAATTCCTGTGCGAACTCTTGAACTCGCTAGGCCAAAATGAGATACGTTCATGCAATAAGTCCATAATACATTATGATCCTAATGTAATTTACCTTCTTTTGAAGGAATGAACCCTGCGCAATCTGCAGCGCAAGTCCCGGACGAAATGCAACGCCAAGGAAGTAGTTCGGGCACTTCGGGAAGTTCAGAAAGCCAGCGAGCCACGCCAAGCATCGATCCCGTTCAGCAAATATTGCGGATGTTGGGGGAAAACCAACAAAGGGACGAGGCTCGCCATGAACGGGCCGAGAAGCGAGCGGAAGAGAGTCAGCTCAAGTTTCAAGACAATATAGAAGCACGATTCTCAGTCCAACAGAAGCAGGTAGATACCCTGCATCAGATCGTTCAGACTTTGGCTGCCAACCATTCCGCCGCAACAACAACGATTCCGGTGGAGCAGCCCGTGCTTGAAGTAGAGACACCGCAAATTCCAAGAGCGAGGGACGTGACTGCCTTCGACTTTGGCCGCTTCAAGAAAGTCTGCAATACCCCATTCAACGGGACTGAGGACCCAGTCGTAGCTCTAGATTGGTTGGCCGAACTTGAAGATCACTTCGCTCTGTTAGAGGTCCCCGAAGATAAGCGCGTCTCCTGCGCGCAACTGCAGCTCCGCCTCAACGCACACGATTGGTGGGACGTGCATCGACGATCTCTCCAATTTGATCACGGAGAGGAGGCGATCTCGTGGACGACTTTTCGTGCCGCGTTCGAAGAGGAGTATGTACCCCCTCCAGTCCAACGTCAGATGGAAAACGACTTCGTGCAGCTGCGGCAAGGCAGCATGACAGTTAAAGAGTATTCCGCCGAATTCAACCGACTCTCCAAATTCGCTAGGGCCTATTTACCTGATGCAGCGAGTCGAGCTAGAAGGTTTGAAGGTGGACTACGCCCTGTCATCCATTCGCACGTAGCCGTTCCTCAGTATCGGACAATGCGTGAAGTCATGAATCATGCTCTGTCGCTCGAACCACACTATCCTCACGTTCCTGCCGGCGCTGTGCATACATCCAGTCACAAACGCCAAAGCAACGACAGAGGAAACAATGCTACAAAGCGTCCGTACAACGGTGGCAAGCATTGGAGCAATAAGTGTCAATTTTGCAAGAAGCTTGGACACGATAAGAAAGACTGCCGCATGAGACTTGGGTTATGCCTCGCTTGTGGACGATCAGGCCATGCTATTAATTCCTGCCCGAACCTTCCTGATCGTCGTCCTAAACGCAATAATCCCTAACGGTAAGTTCTACCCTAAGTTTCGGGACGAAACTTCCAATTAGTTGGGTAGGATGTAGCGCCCCGTTCCCCCGGTGCGGGGAGCGCGGCTAAGAAACACAAGTCGGTATCGTTCGATCGGGATAGATTGAATTAAGAACTCGTCCTCGTTATGGATTTGTTTCTTCGGAATCGATTCCCATATTCAGTGGACTGCGCCCCAAGGATCGGCTTAGCGGCAGAGTCAGGAGGGACCTCTCCGCTGCTATCTTTTATTGCCTCGGTTTTCGATGTCGCTTGTTGCTTTCGTGCTTTGAGTTGGTTTTGGGATTTGCTTGTTTTCTTTGAACGGTTTCGATGGTTTTCATTGTTTTCGTTCATTGACTTGCACTTCTATTCCGAGAATGGAAAGAGAGGAAGAAGTATTAATCGAGCTGTTCGTGTGCAGGTGAACGAGCAGTAGGCGGCTTGCGAGCGGAGTCGTGAAGCGCCTCTTTCCTTCTTCTTTCCAAGATCTAAGTGAGTGGCTACCAACCCGATTAGCTAGTCCTGCTTCCAAGCTTCACAGCTAATCAATCTGCACTCTTCTTTGCCCCGATCAAACGATACCAAATAATAATAAAAGAAACCAAGATAAAAGACAAATATACTTGGTTATTATGCTTGTCAATCAAACCTGTGAACTGTTGCCTTATCGTATGCTTGTTCGTGCAAATGTTCTATAAACGTGCTAAGTAGAATACATCTTGTATATGCATAAAT
>JAYESA010001178.1:0-58124 GCA_036927795.1 Iris macrosiphon | reverse complement strand
CTCGGCTTCTACGCCGACTGAGTGGTCACTGTCACTAAAACTCTATAAATAGAGACCTCTATCAACAGAGGTCCAAGGTCGAGAAATCAAGGTCGCAGATATCAAGGTTGAAAAATCTAGTATGGAGAAAAGAACTAAGAGTCGAAGAGTCTTTGAGAGAGAAGAATCCAGAGCTCAGGCAAAAGAGTAGTGATCGACGACTTTGGCATCGAGCATCCACTCTCTTTAGCAACCTTTGAAGCTGCTTTCTGTCTTCTACGGCACTTCTTCATCATCGTGTGGTCTAAGGGACAAAGTGATCGACTGCAGATCAGACTCCTATAGCAATATTTACCCAGATTAAAAAATTGTACTCGACATCCGCGTATAGGATTAATTGTACTTCTTGTTTGTGAACCTAAGGGCGGGTTTCGTATAAACCTCATTTTATTTCTTTTGTTTATTATCAAACACATACACGAGATATATATATATACATATACACTAATAGAATACACTATATACATACATATACACATACACATAAAATACGTATTATACTAATGAAGGAGGGAAGAGGGAGAGAGGCTATCTGGTCGTGTCGAGGCTGCTCGGCTCAAGAGGGGGAGCTGAACTGAGCTGCGGGTGATGATGATGGCGACGGTGGTGATATGGTGGAGGCCGGGAAGAATGACAGTGGCAGCCGGGTGTAGTTCGGCGAGGGCTCGGGTCACCGGGGAAGAAGCTTTGGGTCGCCGGGAAGAAGCTTCGGGTCGCCGGGAGAAATGGCAGTGGTGGTGGTGGTTCGGGTTCAGGTGGTGGTGGAATAGGTTCTAATGGTGGTGACTGAACGTTAGCTCTGGTGGTGGTGGAGGCCAGAGATGGACTGCGGCGGGGTTACTGGAGACTGGAGGAGGAGCTAGGAGGAGGAGCTGGTCGGTACAGGGAGAGTCGGGGTCGAGACTTGGCCGGCTGGATGTGGAGCTGAGGATGGAGGCTTCGCCGGGGTCGGGGTCAGCTTACCGGAGCTGTGGCCGGGGTAGGCTCGAGTGATGGCAATGGAGATGGTGATGATGGTGGTGGCACATCCGGGAAGGGAGGTGGTGGTAAATGGAGAAGTGGAGTCGAGGGGAGGTTGTAGGGAACGATTGGAGCTTGGTCGGGCTACGCTGGAGCAGCAGGCCAGGGTCGGGGGTGTGAACTGTGGCAGTGGGGGTTGTATGGTGAACAGTAGGGATGATTTCCCCCTTCAAATAAATTCAAAAAGGAATGAGAAGAAGAAGAAGGAAAGAAGAAGAAGAAGAGAAAATGAAAAAATAAAAAAGGAAGGAGAAGGCTACGGTTGGAGGCTTGTGAGGAGGGATGAGATGGGGGCTTCCCTAGGTTTGGGGATTAGGGTTTTCTTGGGAAGGGTGAGGTGATGTGACATTTAAATAGGAAGAGGTGTATGGGAATGAGGGGTGATGATGCACCCATCTTGAATGGGTGGTTAGGATTTGTCATGAAGGAATCCTTCATGTAAGGATGAGGGTTGTTGACTAGTCAAACATTTGGGTTTCTCCATTGGTTTAAACCAATGGGGTGTTGACACCTAATGCAAAATTTACAAATTAGCCCCCTTAAATTTGGGTATTTGCACAGACACAGGAAATGATAAAAAATTGGTGGACGATTTGGTGTTTGGTATTTTGTAGGGTGAGGGGGCGTTGTGTGTTTGGTATGGGCTTAATTAGTGGGGTACTGGAATTAAATCGGGATTAACGAAATTAGTCAAAATGGTATCCTCAATTTAATTAGAAATAAATGCAAGCTGTGTTCTAAAATTAATTAGGAGTACATGGGGCCAAAATTAGGTCGGGTCATAAATATCATTAGTGAAGAAGACTCAGAACAGAATATTACCCTAATTTGGGTTGCAAAAAAAATGGGTCAAGATTGCCTCCAATTTCGATTGGAACGCACAACGATACAAAGTTGGAATTTATATAGAAATTAAATAAACGTCCGTGACGAATATTGTGCGGCTAAAATGGAGCACAAGAGAGCATGATTATGAGTTACAAAAATGTCAGAATGGAAGGCGGGCACGTCTAGGGCAAGGTTGTAAAATTTGTTGGAAGGCAAAAGCTAGGGTAGCGCTCCAAATATCAAAGCAACGGCAAGGCGCAATAATTAAATAAATTACGGAAATTAATTACAACCTCAGTAATTAAATCCTAAATAATATAAATTAAATTTATAACACTACATTTCGGTCAGGTGTTCATCTAGTGGGCTTCTATGTCAAGTCTACTAGCTCCACATTAAGAACACAATATATATAATATAATATATTTAAATACACATCTCATACAATTACTTAAATTAAATATACTATTCATGAAATTATTTAATATAATTACCATAATATTAATAATATATAAAAAGTCGAAAATACCCTTGTTTTTAGAATGTGGTAGTGACATTACCCCCACATTTGGAGATAAGCCCTAGACTAGACATCTTGTTTATCCTTTTACAGTGACCATGTCCTGGTTTATTATGCCATAAGTCAAGTGAGTAACCAGAAGAAGAGACTGCATTAATATTGTTTGCAGGAGTTACAAACTGAAGTTTGAACATACCTTCGATAAAAAAAATACTTTTTTGAAGTATGTTCCTTTGTACGATATCACCATCTGTCCAACATTGATGTCCATCCTCAAGCCTGCGTTGCAGAGCAGACTTCTTGAGACCAGATTTTTGGCTATTACCGGTACATGCTTCACATCCTGAAGCGTTAGTGACTTTTTCGAAGTCAGATTTAGTACCACCGTTCCGGTCCCAAGTACTTCAACTTGTGTCTGGTTTGCCATCATAACCTTCTCAGATGTAGGCTTGTAGATAGTAAACAACTCATTCTTCGAGCAAACATGGCAGGATGCGCCAGTGTCCACCCACCAGTCAGTGTCAACACCAGCTGTCACAACCTCCGCAATCATAGCAACCTTGTTAGGCTCATATTGCTTTGTCTGTTTGGGCTTGGATCTGCAGTCTCTCCGATAGTGGTCCTTCTTTCCACAGTTAAAGCAAGTCACATCTGAATTGGGCTTTGGATTTGACTTGAACGAAGCCGACTTCACCTTGAGATGGTTGAAGTCCTTCTTGTAGTGAGAAGCCTTCTGCTTTCCATTGGAGTCGCCCGCATACACCAAGTTGGCTTTTGCCAACTGCTTGGACAACGTGTCCACTTTGTTTTGAGCTCTCAACTCATCTTCAACATGGATGTTGTGCAATAGTTGATCAAGGCTAACTTGCATCTTCTTTCGGTGCATGTCCGAGATAAAATTGCTCCATCCTGGCAGAAGCTTGGCCATAATACATCCCATGACAAGGCGTCGATTAAGGGCATGTCATCATCCTCAAGTTTTTGACGTAACTTGAGAAACTCCTTGACTTGAGGCAACATAGTCTTGTCGTCCTCAAATCGCATGTTCCAGACTATTTCAGTCACATGAATCTTGTTGCGGTTCTCATCCGCCTTGTAATGCTTGTATAGAGACTCTCAGACGACCTTAGCATGGTCTATCTTGCTGTATGACTCCGCCAGAGTATCCTCCATGAAGTTCAGAATCAGCAACTTGCGAAGACATATCAAAAGTTTCCCTCTCCTTTACTAACAATTCCCCCCCCCCCCCCCCCCCCCCATCCACAAAATATTAGCAGATCTCTCTCTCTCTCTCTCTCTCTCTCTCCACTAATACGGTTGTGCAACGAGACTGACGACGACACCCCTCCCGTAGTGGAGACCCTATGTCCTCCTCGACCTTCTCCTTGGCTCAGCCCCCACACGAGCCGGAGCGCCACCGGCGACTCGAACTATGACAGAATCGCCGACGAGTTGAGCAGCGACATCTGGATCGGGATCTAACGTAGATCTTGCCGAGCGTCGTCTCGTAGTCAGCGGGTGTATCCTTCTGCCAGTAACCCCGTCTTCGTCTCTCTGTATCGCAGCCCCGAAAACTAATACCATCTGCATCAAATGACCGACGATTCCTTCATCCGATTGATCGGCGATTCCTTCATCTGTCTCCATCTCCGCAAGCTCTCCGCCTATCAGCCCATCTTGCCATTCGAGGTGCTCATTAGTAGAAGAAGCACACGAAAGTCTCAAACTTTGGTTTTGTAGGCAATGTGTTTGTTAGTATTCCTCTTACAGTTCTGCATGCGGGATGGCTTCTTTTAACATGATTTTTCATCCTATTTCTACTTGTTTGTTATGAAATGCCTTGAACTTTGGTTTGTAGGCCAACTGTTTGCTAGTATTCCACTCTGCAATCAGAATTCTGATGGCTTTCTTATGCTAGTTTTGGTGACAAGTTTGGACCTTTATTATGCCAAGTAGGACAAGTCCACTTTTTCAGTTTATTTCTACTAGTAACAGCGAAAAGTGCGGATCTTTCTTCGTAGGCCAATTGTTTGTTAGTATGCCGCTTCAATTTCTGCTTATGGTGATTTCTTTTAGCTGGTTTGATGACAAGTTTGAAGCTTTATTATGTCAGCATCAATAAATCCTGTTTTCTGTGGTAAAAAGTTTGGAACTTTTGTATAAAGGCCAAATGTTTGTTACTTTTTTGCTTAGGAATATGGGTTCGTAAATGGCTTCTTGAAGCCGTTTTTGATCGAAAGTTGAAGATTTGTTATACCATCTCAACAAATTAGATTCCTTTACTGTAATTTTTCTATGAAGATTAAAAGTCCTTAATTTTTGTATGTTAGCCAAGTATTTGTTACTTATCTCCTTACGATTCTGCATGTGCTGGCTTCTTTGAGCCGTTGTTAACGACAAATTGGGTCTTTATTTGTTCTTGAAGTGTTTCTTAGTTTTCCTGATTGCCACTATCACCTGCTGGATGCTTGTAGTCTGCTAAAAAACTTAGTTTTATTGATAATGAGATTGCAAAAAGTATTACCCAAAGTTCTTGGTTTTTCTAGCTTACTCTAGTTCATGTACACATTAACTTGCCCTCCCCCAACCCAGTTGTAGCATGATCTTGATAGTAGTTTGGAGTTAGTCTTCTTTCGATAATCCAGGTATTAAACAGAGAAATCTTTAATATATGGAATATTTTTTGATGTGCCCATTTGGAGGCGCTAGTTATTTTGGCTTCTTACTGCCGTATTTGTCAGATTCTTGTAATTTCATTTGCACATTATTTATTTTGTTTGATATGGGTTTAGTGTGATCTTTGCAACTTTGCATCTTTTTCCAATGCAGGAGAAATTTGTAGACTGAACCGTTGGAACATCATCTGATGGAAAGGGTCAAGGTGCATTTGATTACTGCCCATTAAGAGGTACAATTATGACGATCTCGAAAGATAGGGTGAAGCCATCTCCCTTGCCTAATAGTTGGAAGCTCAAGGAAAAATTTGCTACTGCATAGTCCTCTGCCCCTGCCCATGGTGCATGGTAGCAATTTCGATAGTATCGTATCAGCAACGGCCAAAACTAATATGATACGTATTGGTACCAGATTATAAAGCAAAATTTACTACATGTTATTTCAATCAGCATTAACTGCATTTACTGATGGATTCTTCCTTCTTTCACAACCTTGTCCATCAGAGCATTATAGAGTCCTATGTTTTGATATTGTAAATTGTTTTGCGTTTCAAATGGTGATGTAAATCTTTTTGAACATAGTTAATGATATATATCAAATATACACTGCGAGAAATGAGAAGTAAGCATGGAAAAGAGATCATCAGCAATATTAAATCAAGTTTTTACCCCAATATTTTTTCATGATGCTATCTGTTGTCTATCATAATTTAATGTTTTGTCCTATTTTCAGGGGCAAGAGAAGTTTCAGAAGGCTGCCCAGGAAGTCAGTGGGAATATACTGAGTGGTCAGGCAAGTTTTTCTGATCAACCTGTTACTATTATTTTAGTTTTGTGTAGACCCTTACATTTAAATGCTTTACTGAATTACTTATGGCTGCTTTTTCTGCAATGCTGAGAGGATTAGTCACAAATTGATGGGTTCGTGAAGAATTTCTAACTCCCTAGACGAGTTATGCTACTAATGTTTGTTACTTTTGTGTGTGGGTAAAAAACTGTTTGTTTCTTTCGGGTGTTATTTTTTCTTATTTGATTTTGATCTCCTCTTTTCTTGCCATAAGGACATCAATTATTTCAGGCTAGAGCTCAATATTATATTGTAACCTTTTTTTTTTTTGTTATGCATATTGTTTTTGAGTTTCCTTTTAGATATTACATTAAGTTTTTACTTGCATTTATATTAGCCTTATTCGTTATGTTTCTTAAATATATTGTAAGGTTGATGTCCTACATTGCATGTTCATTCAGTATATTGATCCACCTGTCATGTTGAAACTTGAAATCTCGATCTAATGTAACCTTTTATTATCCAAACCGTTTATCAATTTATTTTCCTAACTCTATAGACGAGTTATGCTACTAATGTTATTTTGGTGTGTGGGTAAAAAAAAACTTTTTGTTTATTTTTTCTTATTTGATTTTGATCTCTTTTCTTGCCGGAAGGACAGCAATTATTTCCGGCTAGAGCTTAATATTATATTGTAACTTCTTTGTTATGCATATTGTTTTTGAGTTTCTTTTTAGATATCACATCACATTTTTACTTGCATTTATATTAGTCTTATTCGTTATGTTTCTTAAATCGATTGTAACGTTGATGTCCTACATTGCATGTTCATTCAGTATGTTGATCCACCTGTCATGTTGAAAGCTCGATCTAAGTAGTATGTGTAACCTTTTGTTATCCAAACCATTTATCAATTTCTTTTCTTCAAAGATTATGCTCTTCTTTGCACGTGTGTGTATATTAGCCCTATTTTCTTAAATTGATTGCACGGTTGGTGTCCTACATTCCATATTCACTGACTATACTGATACCCTCGTGTTGAAAGCTTGTTTGAAAACATAAGAATATTTGGATAGTTGACCATTCCCGATTGTTTCATAACTTAATGTGCCATTTTTTTGTCTTTTTCTCTTGGTATTTTCTTCAATCCCTTGAGCAAGATCATAGCGTTTTTTGGCAGATGGTTATCTCTTCAAGCTGAAATAACCAAGCCTGAATTTTGGTTGCCATTTGTCCTTTGTTTTCTTTTGTTCTAATCTAATATGCTGCTTTCACCTGTTGGTTATAAGAATGCTGAACCAAGGACGTGTCTAGCTTCTGTGCATGTGTATGATAAGGTTTCCTTGGTTGCAGGATGTATTTCTTCTATGGGATACCTTTGGTTTTCCATTGGACTTGACTCAGGTAATGTTGCATTCACTATTTGACGTAAACATCCAATAAAATTTATTGTTAATTTCTCATGAAGCTTCATTTTTCTTTTCCTAATTGTCTCAGCTTATGAAAGAAGTGAGAGGCCTCACAGTTGACGTGTTGGGTTTTAATATTGCAATGGAGGAAGCTAGCCAAAAAGCCAGAAGTGCTCGGAATACAGTATGTTTGAATACCTAAATTTGATTTATATCATTGTCAATCACGAGGAATTTTGAATTCTTGTTGCTGAGTCCTTGTCATACGCTTCAATTGTGGCTTGTTTTTGAGCTGCGAGGTTCTTTATTTTCTTGATAATACTATTGCAGCTGAAGGAAGTTTATTGACCTATTAGGACTAGGGAACATTGTTTTTATTCAATAACATTTTTTATGGTTGTAAGAGATTAGGTATTGGTACCATGCAGACATGTCTCCAACACCTTTAACTATAGTATTAGGTCACCCATTTGTCGTGTATAAGTATTTTCCTTGACACCTTTAAGGGAAGAAGAGTTGTACACTTTTTCAGGGCCATTTTAATAGTATATTATAATGAACTTTTATGTTTGATAATGATATTGATTTTAGTAGGTAAGGATTATTTATCACACTGTACTAGGAAAGTTTGGGAAAATTTACTATTGATAGTGCATGATAATATTCATAAATAGAAACCAGGAAGTTTAGGAGCAGATTGGAATCAGCATTTACAAGGACTAGTACAAGAATGGCTTTAATCAGAATAGAATTATAGAATCAACATGAACATTGACCTATCATGAATGAAATGCACCACAAATGAGCAGGCTAGTTCTGCCTGGTCCACTTCTCCCCGTCCCAATCCTGCAGTTGGTAACAATCTTTTATAGATAAGAACTCAAACTAGGAAGCAAATGGTTTGGTGAGCAGGTCTGCCTTTACCATCTACAAAGCCCCTTTTTTAGGAGGGATGTGCACCTCAGAGATATCTGGAATCGACGAAAAAGGAGCCGGAAGATCTCACGCTGTATATGTCATGGTTGGATCAGACTATCAGAGGAATAATTGAGTCAAAACTACCACTCAAACAATTATGTGACATAATGTGACGTTTGAAAAAGAGTGTATTCTAATGATCTAATCTTGAAACTGTATTTGAAATTACATTGCCAAATAATTATAAAACTTTGATTAACTTCAAACTAAGGTTCGCAGTATCGGTATCGGACAATTCCTATGAGTATCGGGATCGGCGGTATCTGCTGTTTTGGATCAGAGTATCGATTTATTTTGGTATCGGAAAATAAATAATTAGTAATAAATTATTAACATTTACAAAAATATATTTTATACATTTAGACATAATTTTAAGTATTTTTAGTATTGTTTATTAGTTTGAAATTGAATGAAATAGTAGCCATCCTTGCCCAGTGGTTTACTTCGATAGATAAGTTTTTCTTTTTTACATGCCTTTACAACCTTACTATATTTTTACACCCTTACTGATTGGTCTTTTTAGTTCAATTTCTTTGTCAAATTCACCGGAAAAGAAACCCCCAATGTTGGTATCGGTCAATATCGGATATAGGTCGGTATCGGATCGGGACATACCAAATCGTATCGGTATCGGCCGTATTAGATTGGTATCGGCGGATACCGCAAACTATGAATCAAACCACAAAACTCTAATTTAGTTAACAGAACTCCATTGTCAAACTAGGCCTTAGTGTTATGATATCAGTCTTTTCCCTTTGATTATTTTATTTGACTTCAGTTATAAAGAAATAAGTAATAACTCATAAACTGATTTACGTCTGTGCTTGTTGCATGCCTGTTTACTAGGCGTGGGTTGTGGATGGATACATACACATTGGTGCATGTGTGCTACAAATGTTTGTGTTAATCTTTTCCTGCTACTTTTGGAAACTAATATACAATACGTGCACATGTTTTTCCAGCAAGTTTATTCGCATATGGCCAAACAAGTAGTGGAAAGACATACACGATGACTGGAATAACGGGGTATGGTGTGTCAGATATTTATGAATACATACACAAGGTAATTCATATGTAGGTACATTTTCATAGTTTAGTTTTTCATTTGTTATTCTTTTTTAACTGGCCAATATACATGTACTTATTTTGCTCTAGTTTCCACAGTATCTTGGCTTTTTTCAGCCAATTCGATCACCTCTAGCACCTGGCGTACTGATAAGTGGGATTGTGCCAACAGAATCATCAACAGATTCATGCCATTTTTTTTGTCTTTTTCTCTCGATATTTTCTTCAATCCCTTGAGCAAGATCATAGCGTTTTTTGGCAGTTGGTTCTCTCTTTAAGCTGAAATAACCAAGCCTGCATTTTGGTGGCCATATGTCCTTCGTTTTCTTTTGTTCTAAATCCAATATGCTGCTTGCACCTGTTGGTTATAAGAATGCTGAACCAAGGACGCGTCTAGCTTCTGTGCATGTGTATGATAAGGTTTCCTTTGTTGCAGGATGCATTTCTTCTATGGGATACCTTTGGTTTTTCCATTGGACTTGACTCGGGTAATGTTGCATTCACTATTTTTTTAGTTAAATAAGTTTTTTTTTTCTCATGTGAGAGTAATTAAGGAAAAAAATTCTCATGATGTAGAGCCAACATGATGAGTTTTGAGGCAAGAGCAGTAAATGAAGCCAAATACCAGAAGCTCTTTGAACCACTTTATAGCAAGGTACACTTTTGCAACTAGTATATGTTTTGTGTTTTTCTCATGTGCAAGTAATTAAGTAAAAAGTTGGAATAATAGCCACAAAAATAAAGAATTGGGCCAAGAAACTTTACAATATGACATGATGATTTGACTAACATATCTAACTCGTTGTTTCATATTCTTATGTTGTTTCCTTGCAGAAATAAGGTGTATCAGACGTTAGGATCAATGCCTGAAAACAAAGGTAGCTTCACCAGCGGTAGCAGTAGCAACACCACCACAAGCAACATAACAACGAGAACAGGAGCATGAATTAGAAGAATATATTTATATTTGTATTTGAAAAAGTATTTGTATTTGTATTATAATTGCAATCAGTGTATTTTTATTCATAAATTGTATATTTTTTTAAATGGAAACACATTCAACAACGTTTTAAACTGTTATAACAAAACACTTTTAACAACTTTTCTCATCCTTGTAAACTTCATTTACAAGACTTTTGAATCATTGTTGATACTACAATTATTATATATAAATATTATTTACAACGTTTGGCAAATATTATTGAATAATATATACAATATTTTTTAAAAGTTATAATTTCAATGTTTGTATACTGTTGTACAAAATATATGTAGTTTTTACCACTATAATTTTTTTTACAATGTTTTTACACTATTGTACAAAATATATGTACAACGTTTATCAAATGTGGTAGATATAGTTTTTACCACTATAATTTTTTTTACAATGTTTGTACACTGTTGTAAAATTATATGTACGACGTTTATCGAATGTGGTAGATATAGTTTTTACTAAAGCTGTAGAACGTTGTTGAAAATATATTTACATTACTTGTAATACGTTATAAACATTATTTTTACAATACTTACAATACGTTGTAGAAACTTTCTATCATATTTAATAATTTTTAACCATGTTTGTAAAATGTTGTGGAAAGATTTTTTTACATCATCTTCACAACATTCAAACGAACGTTGTTGAAGATACAACCCCCCCCCCCCTCCCCCTCTCCTTTTTACAACCTTGGATATAACAATACTCTATTAAACGTTGTAAAAGTCTTTTTACAACGTTTTTTAAGTATTGTAAAAGGGATTTTTTTTCTTTTCTTGTAGTGATTGACTGGCGATCCCAACGAGAAGGTTTCGTAGAGTCTTGAGGAATTATTCCACTAGAAATTTTTTGAGGATTATTACCCATGGCATATTCAGGACTCCTAAATACAAGTAATAGCTTGAAAATATTTTGGTGGGGGGAAACAAACGTCTCGCTGTACGTTTACACTTTTGGACAACTCTGTTGGGGAGTTTTGAGAATGTAGATACTGTACATTAAAGGAGGTCTCCTGGGGATAGAGGAGTGCCCAGTTTAATATGTCGAAAATTAGACATAGTATTTTTTTCAGGAACTTGTCGTTGATAGGCATCATAAGCAAGTCGTTGTTAGGTTTTGCTAATCTATATGCTCTGTTGGAATACACTGACTCCACCATGAACGGGCCCTCCCACTTGGGCTAGGATTTTCTCTTCGTTTTATGCGTCATGACCATCGGTCTTCGTATTGCTAAGACGAGGTCACCAACTTGGAAATCCTTTGTTTCACCTTTTTGTTAAAGGCTTTGGAGATACGTGCCTGGTATAACTCAATACGTTGTTGAGCCAAGAGACGTTTTTCTTTGAGTGCTTCTAGTTCTTGTAACCGCAGATGTCAGTTGTCCTCGGTTGTTAGCTCACAAGCCAGAGCGATCCTGAGGAAGGGGATCTGGACTTCCAGGAGAAGAACGGCTTCGCTCTAGTAGACCAGGAAAAATGGTGTGATGTCTGTTGGAGTCCGGACCATTGTGCGGTAGGCCTAGAGACATTCACCAAGCTTCTCGTTCCAGTCACGTTTGTTAGACGAAACAAACTTTTTGAGGAGCTTGATGATGGTCTTGTCAAACGCTTTAGCCAATCCATTCGCTGATGGATTGTAGACTGTTGAAGCTACGTTATGGATTCACTTTTTGTCGCAGTACCGATAAAATATGTAGCTTGCAAACTGCGGGCTGTTGTCATGGATGATCCTCCGGGACAGGCAGAAGCGATAGATGATGTGATGCTTAATGAAGTTGATTTATAAGACTTGTCTTATTGTATTTGTATTCTTATAAGGATATGTATTATGTAATGTACCAAGAGATTTTTTGGTTTTCTGTTTTCGAGAAAACACTCAAAGACTTATGCAACGATCTTGATTTTCGGAGTTTGTGACAACTTTATATTATCACCAGACTACCAGAGACTAGTAGATACCTTTTTGGCTTTGTCATAAATCCGTACTAGGACCCATGAGTAGAACGGAGAACCCTAGAATTTCCTAAAGTGGAATATTTTTTTCTTCATTCAGATGATCCGCTAGTGCGCAGAAATCTGACGGATAATCCGACCGGGATATTTTTCCATAAATAGTATTTGGCTATTTTGTGAATAGTGTTTGATTTACTCTATTATCTATTGGTTTATTAGTTCTGACTTATCATATTGTCCACTTGTTTCTTGATTTTCTTTTGAATAGATGAGATTGATTTGGATAGTGACGTAGATCACTGGCGTGGCAGATCTAACAATCACGATTAATTCTCAACTCCTATATATACTCATTCATTTTCCCTCTCCTCTCTCTCTCTCTTTTTATTTCTTTTTCTCTCTTCCCTTTCTCTATTCTTCTTCTTCTTCTTCTTCTTCTTCTTCTTCTTCATTTCCTCTCCATTTTTTGCATGAGCTTGGAGCTTGGTCTTGAGGCCTAAGAGTGTGGTTTCTGAAACCCTCTTAGTTGTGGAGTAGAAGGTTTAGGGCGGGAGCTCGACTATAGGCAAGTACATCTTGCCATTCTATGAACCAGAGATTTGTATTTTATTTTATTGTTATTATTTCTTGAATATTATTAGATAGAAATGTTTCCTACATGATTCTTTATTACTTAGTTATTGGCTTGATATATTTTCATGGGTTTTAGACTTGTTTATGCTCATGTCTATTTCTAGATCTAACCGTGAGATAGAGAGCTGAATCTTGGTATCATGTATGATACCCATATTTTTCTTGTAGCATCTAGTCTCATATGTTACAAGAAACCCTTGCCTATCTTGTACCCTAGTAGTTTTGAGTTTAGTGGAATCCGGACACGTTTCGATTTTCAAAAAATTCATTTTAGGAGTATGATCTATCAAATCTCAAAATTTATGAAATCAAATGCTTCCATATTGTAGGTAATTTAATTTTATTTAATTTTGACCTTTGAAAATCTGAATTTCGAGTTAAAACGAAGTTTTTACGGCCGGAACAAGTTTTACAAAATTCCAAGTTCGGGCTTGCTGTGACTGGTCGGATGATCTGAATTTTGGCCCATAAACATGTTGTCACATATCGGATGATCCGATGGTAAACCACGACAATCCAACGGATGATCTGAATTAGCCTAGCTTTGCTTGATTTTGTCTGTTTTTAATATTTTTTTCGACCGTGATGATTTTTTAGCATGATTAGACGACCTTGTATAGTTAGAAGATGATTTTACACCATATATATACTTGACGTGAGTTCATGATTAGACGACCTTGTATAGTTAGGGGATGATTTTATCCCCTATATATACTTGACATGAGTTCATGATTAGACGACCTTGTATAGTTCGGGGATAATTTTACACCCTCTATACACTTAACATGAGTACATGCTTAAATGTTATACATTGTCCCGATTCCTGATAGTGGCTCGTAGTAGTGCACTCCAGATTCTTGTCATGTACATGCTTGATAGTGGCTCGTAGTAGCGCACTCATGATTCCTAACTTGTTTATTTTTCTGTTATGGCTTGTTATAGCGCACTCTTGTCCTGTCTAGAACAACGTAGTTATTTTTCTGTCTTGTTCTTGTGATTGTCAAATAATTGTCCAGTCTTGCATATCCTCAAGGGAGTACTATGTCTAGGATGGATTCTACGGAATGTCACACCCAAAATCCTAAATAAAAATATTAAGGATTAAAACAACTAGCTTGAATAATTAGAGCATCAGGTCGTGAGAATCTCCAGGTTGAATGTCGTCCCGTTATCTTGCCGCTTTTTTGAATGGATTTGGAGATCTCCATCATGAGGGACACTTTTTATCACATTGGTGAGTGGGGAAATCTTGTACATGTTTATTATTTTTTATCATTATTATTAGCTCACCGTCGTGTGGAGAAGACATGGCTCGCCATTGTGTGATGAATACTTAGGCTCACCATTATGTGATGCTACTTCATTAGGATGCAGGCCGTGTTGGTGGTGCATCTGCTATAAATACTTAGTTTCGATTGGATAGCTTGGACAGTCTTTAGGGCATGCAACCGTATAAAATTTTTAAAATTATATTTGTTAGTAATTAGGAATTGTGATAACCCTAGTTAGTTAATGTAGCAATCCTTACTTCTTGATTGGTCGTGATTGATGGATAGAGTCCATTTTCTGCTTATGTTAGTTCTTGTCCTTGTACTTGATCTTGCTTTGGTTTATTTACATGTTTACTGTCTATGTCATATTTTCTAATCTCGTACTTACATGCTACTCTTGTTTACTTGACATGATATTGTACACGCCCATATGTTCTTGTTTACTTTACATGTTTTCAGTTTTCTTTCATGTTTTCTGGTGCACTTTATATTATTCGGTGGTTACTTATTGTCTTTAGTATATTGTTGTTTTTCTTGGAAGCTGGTTTTAGTTCTTAGTTTGGTCTCCTTTGTGGTACTTGTTTTACTTACATGCTACTCTTGTTTACTTGACATGATTTTGTACATGCTCACATGTTCCTGTTTACTTTACATGGTTTTCTTTCATGTTTTCTAGTACACTTTATATTATCCGGTGGTTACTTGTTGTCTTTAGTATATTGTTGTTTTGCTTGCATGCTGGTTTTAGTTCTTAGTTTGGCCTCCTTTGTGGTACTTGCTATTGGGGTCTGATCCTACTGATTGTATATGGCCAAATCATGTAGCGAAACCAGAGGATCTTTTTTATTTTCTACTGGATAATAACCACCCGGAGAACCAGAATACCTGAGTGGGTTTCTCCTTCATTCACCCACTAGTTTATGTACATTATTTTTTTGAGGTGTTTAGCCCCCGAGCACGTGTTTAGCTTATATTTTGGACTTGAAATCTAGCCTACAGACATGACATGATTAACATTATTCTATACTATAATTAGAGTTGATCATGTATGACTATCATCTTTCTAGTTCTTCATTTTGTATTACTAGCTCCATGATCATCTATGTATACATAGTTTCAGATGCTTTACTATCTTATGTCTGTTGATCATATATCTTGTATATTGTTCTATTTGCTTGTGATTGAGACACTAGGATTACTTGACCTAGTTTGACTGTTGGCTTCTATAGTAACCCCCCATGTCTTATATATTCATAATCGTATCTCGGGGGTACTAGAGTACTCTGGTATACGTAGCTGGTTTTGCTTGTCCCCGCTCTCCAGTATTCTGGTTCTAGGATGTGACATAATCACATTAGATGTTATCACCTCCATGAATGGTATAATTTTTTTCCATTTAGAGAAGTAGTCAGTTATAGTTAAGATGAACATATATCCCTTGGACGAAGGAGGGCTGATTGGACCGATGACGTCCATGCCCCAAGCTTCGAACGACCAATATGCGGTCTTCAGGTGAAGGAACTCCGACGACTGGTGAATAAAGTCAACATGGATTTGACACGCTCTGCACTTTATGCGTATTCTACGACGTCAGCTACCATAGTGGGCCAATAGTAGCCCATACGTCTGAGGCGGTCATGTAACTTAGGACCGGGCTAGTGTGCTTTGCAGGTACCATCATGAGCTTCACGAAGTGCCTGCTTTGCTTCTATGTCTGATAAGCATCGTAGCAGAAGCCCGTCATACGAACTGTGATACAATATTTTGGTAGCCGTATCATAGTAGAACCCAAGGGAATGCCTTCAGATTGACATTGCTTCCTTTGGGTCATTCGGCAAGATTCCATAGACAACATAGTCTATGAAAGGGAATCTCCAATCCCTGGAGTCAAGGTTATTCTCAACTGCATGACTTTGCAGGATGTGCAAATTATTTTTCGGACAAAGCAATTCTTGACCAATTACTGTGATCGAATGTTGTGTCCTGACCGGAGTTGCCAGTGAGACCACGAGACCAACCAAGGCATTTGCTTCGGTGTTCTTTGGTCGAGGCATATGGTCGATGTAAAACTCGAAGAAGGTGGAAGCCAACTTGAGCACATCTTGATACTAAGGAGTGAGGGTACCTCATACTCTCCTCGAACTTGACTAACTATTAGCTTAGAATCATCGTAAGCCTCCAGGTAGTCTACCCCCTGTTGTTGCGTTAATTGGAGTCCGATGAGTAGAGCATTGTACTATGTCACATTATTAGAGCATGATTCCATCAATGAGTAAGCACGATGGATGAAGATGTTATTAGGGGAGACGAGTATTACCCCTACTCCTGTGACAATATTTCCCTTAGGCCATGTTCTTGAGGCACCGTCAAAGAACACCTGCCAAGTAGCTTCTTCTGTAATGGTATTAGACTCAGATACTTCATCCGGTATCTCTTCATAGAGCTTGGAGGTTTCTGGCACCGGATGGGTAGCCAAGAAATCGGCCAGTGCTTGGCCTTTAATCGTCTTCTAAGGGACGAACACCATGTCATACGGAGACAATAGCATAGTCCAAGTTGCTAAGCAAGAGGTAAGAGATCCTGGTTTCGTCATCAGGACTCGGAGTGGATTGACCCTCGAGATGACATGGATAGTATGCCCCATCCCGTAGTGACGTGTCATATGTATTGCAAACACCAGAGCAAGGCATTCTTTTTCCATGGAAGTGTACCTGTGCTTCGTACCGATCATCATTCAGCTGAGTTAATGCACGACTTGTTCGTGGCCTCGATCACTCTTCTAGGATAACATTGTATTGAGAGAGTGTTCCATTGTACGAACGTACAACAATAAAGGTTTCCCTACTACTGGGCCACCAATACGGGTGGTTGATGAGATACCTTTTAATGTCATCGAATGCTCGCTGGCATTCTTAGATCCATATGAAGTTAACACCATCCAGAGAAGTTATATATGAACCTCTTGATGAACGTCAGTCTGCCTTGTATCCTCGAAGTTTTTTGAGGTTTCTCGGAGGGCACATTTCAAGGATGGCTTTAATTTTTTTCGGGATCAAGATTGATGCCTTTTGAGGTTATGACAAACCCAAGTAATTTGTCCCTAGACACCCCCCAAGAAGGACTTGGCTGGACTCATCTTGAGCTTGTGAGTATGCATAAGTTTGAACACCATTTTTAAAACTGGAAGGTGGTCATCCTTAAAATGACTTTTGACGGCTATGCGTTGCGTAGATGTTTGCGGAAGATTATTCTCATAACCCTTTGGTATGTTACACCCGTGTTCTTTAACCCGAAGAAAATTATCGTGTAACAGTATACCCCCATCGGTGTTCAAAATAACGTATGCTTTTCATCATCCAGGAATATCTTGGTATGGTTGTAGCCGGAGAACCCATCCATGGAGGACATTCGTTCGAAGCCATAAGTGTTATCGATCTTAAAATCAATGATTGGAAGATAAAATTCATCCTTTGGACAGGCCAAGTTGAGATCACGAAAGTCTATGCAGACTAGAATCTTTGTGTTCTTCTTCAAAACCAGGACGATATTGGCCACCTGGTCGGGATGCTGTTCTTCGCAAACGAAACTCGCTATCAAATTTTAAACTTCGGCTTTTATAGCTTCCATGACATCTTGATGAAACTGTCATTGTTGTTGTTTTATAGTCTTGGCCGTTAGAAGTATGTTGAGTTGATACGTCGCTATCTTGGGATCCAGACCTAGCATATCTTTATAGATCCAAGCAAATACATCGATGTATTATCTTATAAGCTGTATAAGAGAATGCTTGTCTTCATCAAGTAAAATCTGGCTGATGAAGTTCAATTTTGGAGCTGACTCGTCTCCTAAGTCAATTTGGACAACATCATCTTCGGTACGTGGTTCTCAATGTTCGAACCTCAACTCCCACTGAGACGCCATCATCTTCTCATGTCTCTACTTCAAAGGATTCAAGCAATATGTCACCTTTCTCAACTTGGTCCACTGAAACCATGTTGATAGACATGGCCTATTTGAACATATCTCTGAGGCTTTGGTCGGAGTCCCAAGTAGAAGACTCAGAGGAGTGGGAATGTGTCCTAGCCTCGACTTCTGAGAACTCGGGTGTCGTTGGAGGAGTAACATATCCCAACCCATGACGAGTGCGCTCGTAATAGACTTTGGGTTTACCCTTTGGAACAAAGTGTCATAATAGAAGCTACCGCTCTTTACCAAAGTTGAACCACTTGTTGCTTTTCAAGTCATACCCTATCTTCTAGATGAGGACTTTTTCTTGCTAGTTGTAACGATAATGTTTTATTTTACTGGTGTCCTCCTCGAGTTGATCGAGATTGATACGGTCCTGATGATCCTCTACTTTGCCAAAGATGATGGGTTTGTCGTTGCGCTTTCTTCTCGGAACTTTGAAGTTCTAATCGTCGTATAGAGAAAGCCGATTTCTTACACAAGTCATCGTTACTGACATACATAGGTGTGGACCTAGGTCGTGCCTCAAGGAATAAGGAGTATCCACGTGTCCTGTAGCAGATCGAGAATCCTTGGGATAGTTCAAAGGCAACCCTTCATTCAAAAAGTAGAGTATTTTCTCCTCGAAAATAACATCGTTGAGGGAGGTGACATTGGGATGGGTACTCATTCATTCCTCCAGCACGTCATCAGTCTTGATTCTGGTAGCAGATTGGACCCAGTCGACCTCACAGGGGAGACCCTTTTGAGTGCCGAAGATTGATCACCAAAGGTTGATCCGTCCGTCCTTTATGAAAACCTCCTTCACGAGCCTCCAACCCTGACATCCAATGCTTCCCTCAACAGTACCAACTCGTCGACACCCGAAAGCGCCCGCGTGCCCAACAATCTGCCATCATCCCAATCTGGCGCCCCGCTGGATTCACTCAGGCAATATTGAGGGGAGCACCAATTTCGTTAGTCGTGCTCTCTGCCTGAGCCAAGCGACTTCTGGCCTCGTTTCAATTTTTCTCAACTGACTATACATAAGTATGTTTTCCTCCTCTTGCATATCTTCGGTCTTTGGAGAATAGAGAATAAGAACTTCAAGCAGTAGCATCTCATTTTCTAAAAGCTAGAATGAGTAGCTAAGAATATGACAACAATAGCTATGTACAAATAATAGATAATATATAAAATGGAAGAAAGGATATATAGAGTGTGTATGTGTGGGTAATTAAGAAGGAATGGTTTATATGCTAGGAGCCGACATGTGGGTTTGTGAAACGATAAATAAATAATATATTTTTTATGACAAGTACCTATGCTAGAATAGAAAGTATACACTACACAGAAGCACGACCCTATATAGAGAGAAAATAAAATATGAAAAATAAGTAAGTAGGAATACTATGATTGATGGAGAAAACTAAATATAAGGTGTAGTTTTGGAAAAGATAGAAAGAGAAACCAAAGTAGGTTTCCCCTCTAATACGACAGTCAATAATTATTTTAAGTGGCTATACGAGCTTGTTAAGTTCATGCAAATAATAAGTGGGTAGTTCTAACTATGGGCAAGCATAAGAAAAGTAGTAGTAATCAATAACATAGTCATTAATTAAGTAAAAAATTCTTTATTAACTAAACAATTAACATATTAAGGAAGAATATAGGCATACTACTCTCTTGTGCAATAAGCTATAAGTGATTATTAACCTTAAGTCAAAGAGTAAGAGATTCCAATAATAAAATAATAATAAATAAAGTTTGGGTAAAATAATTGTAACTAATAAATAATATTCATTTGGGATTGCTTTCAGTTTAGCCTAAAGAGAATCAGTATATAACTTGCATATATTAATTAGGTCTTTAGAAAGATCAAAATGATTGGTGAGTAAATGGGGGTATTGGGCTTGGGTGTACACAATTTAGTAATTGGACCTTGTCTCATTAATCAAATAAATGGGTTATAAGCAATATAGGAATTAGAAATGATTATTAATAATATTTTAACAATTTTTGTATAGGTTTGGTACAGACGTAGTAGCTTTTGTAATTCGACATGAGGCAAGTACATACACCTATTGCTTTTATTTTTTTATAGTCTCTATAATACATGTTTTAGATATTCATTGCATGATCTTGTCACGATTATTCACACGAGTGAGTTAGTGCTTTATGGATTCGTATTAATGATTATCATGTTTCATGATACTTGTGATTATCGTGTTTCGTGATTTATTTCGTGTCATGACTCGAATCCATGAGTGCTACTCAGGCAAAAAATACGTTAGTAGACATGTGAACTACCCAAAACTATCCCATGGTCTTACGTGAATAATAAAAGTCGTACACGACACATGCGGCGTGCTGGAATTTGCCCTAGGTGTTTAAATATTGAACTCTGTATTTCAATCACTTAGTTAGTTGCACTTCTTTCCTTATCTTACATGTTGTCGATGATCTTATTACATGATAGTTCATTTATCTATTCTTGCCATGATTAGTTTATTTCTCCTAGATTTGACTTTGTATATCTTTATCATCATGTCTTTTACTTGTTTATAGTTTCTATATAGTCTTGTTAGCTTTATGTGTATTGAACTTTGCTCCAAACATGACTGGATACGTTGACATATCAGGATAATCTCATGAAGCATGTTCCTGAAATCAAGGTTAGCTATCTCCTCTAGTTATTAAAAATCCAAAAGTTGTATCTTCCAAAAAGTCTAAAACATCAATTATGGTCATCGAATAAAGTCAAGAATTATACTCTATATACAATCAGAATCTAGACAATCCAACCACATAAATCAAAGATAAGACAAAGGGGAGGATTTACTTGAAAACATTTGGAGAAACGAAGGTCCTGCTATAAGGATATGCACTTGGAAGATGGATAAGCTGTTAGATACAAACAGATATAGCATTTTGATATGAGTCAATTGACCCATCAAATGATATCGTAGTTGCAAAAAACTCACAAAGGTTGAAGAGGAACATGCTACGAGCACAATAGTGAAGATGGATCAAAAAATCGAAGATTGGATCTTGCATTGTGCGTCTCCAAAGTTGCTGGCACAAAATATGCTTTGTGTCCTAGAAAAACTAGACATAAAGACCTAAAACTTGGTGTCGGGGTGTCATGTATAGTGTCCCATTTTCCCTATTCGGGGAGCGCGACTAAGAAATACAAATCGATATCGTTCAATCGGGATAGATTAAAATAAGATCTTTTTCTCGTTATGGATTTGCTTCTTCGGAATTGATTTTCATATTCGTGGACCGTGCCCCGAGGATGGACTTAGCGGCAGAGTCAAGAGGGATATCTCCGCTGCAAGTTTTCTTGCCTGGTTTTCGCTGTCACCTTGTTGCTTTCGTCCTTTGAGTTGGTTTTTAGATTTATATTTTCTTGAACGATTTTGATGGATTTTATTACTTTCGTTCATTGAATTGCATTCTATTCCGATCTTGGAAAGAGTTGAAGAGGTAATGATCAGTTGTTCATGGCAATGCAGGTGATCGTGCAGTAGACGTCGTGCGAACGGAGTCTTGAAGCAACTCTTCCCTTTCCTTTCTCCAACCAACTTATGAGTGGCTATATTCGATTCAGTTGACCCTTCTTCCAAGTTTTTACATCTAAAATCTTGCATTCTTACTTGTTTTGATCAAACGATACCATAATAACTAAAAGATGTCAAGATAAAAAGGAATAGACATGGAATAATTTATGCTTGTCAATCAACTTGTGAACGGTTACCTTATTGCATGCTAGTTCGTTTAGAATATTCTTCATATGCTTCAAATTCAAGTTAGAATATATATTTCTTCTAGAAAATATGCTATGTATAGAATACACTTTGCTATAAAATATATTAATCAGGAAGACTACGCAAGACAGATCATGCTATGTTATTGTCTTGTGCTCATATTACCTTGGATTACATCAAGTGATTGCTTAGTATAGACACCGTTTGATACGGACAACTTGTGCACAAGTTTTTTAGTTTTTGCGGACGATCGTCGGGGCACTGGAACCGATCCGATCTAGACAGAACAAATCGTATAGTCGTTTGGTAATGGATGGAATGTAGCGGGGCTCACCACCTGCATTGCATATCGTTCTCGTCTCGAGACTATAACCAGTCCTTTATGGCATTATGCCAGTGATCCCCTTGTATATTTAAACCTGTGCAAAGCTAACTTGTGTCTTTGTAGCAGGGAAGGACATGGTAAGTATTGTGCAGGTGGTTCAGACGGGCAGGTAAAAGTTACCGAATGATGGCATATTATTTCTGTAAATTTCTATATCAATGCTTGCTTGTAAATTGAACTAAGGCCAGATACAAAGAGCACAAAATAACTTGCATGCTTCATATAAACAACGTGTTGATTGATATAGTTGGGTTAGCTCGCCTTCACCAGTATATTTTGATGTATTGACCCTCGTTGAAACAGGTTTCCCTCACCAAGGAGATCATGTGAGGAGCTGAAGCTACTTCCCATTCTAGTCCATTAAACGACACGTTCTGATCGTGCCTTAGTAGAAGCATTTTGAAGATTTAGGAGCTCGCACACATAACTCATGAAGCTCCGAGAAAAATCGATTATCCCGCCTGGAGGTCTCTTCTTTTGAAGTATTAGTACAAGGATGTAATGTACGGGACGACTATCTTATTTTGCGTCCACTTTTGTAAGCCCGTGCGGCAATTATCTGACTCGTTCAAGAGTTTGTAAAAAATATTCATTATCAATAAAGAGAACTTTTCCATGTTTCAACTTTGTGTTTCAATTATCTGTGTACTCTGAATATGTTCTCATTATGCAAACATACCTTGGCCTTGTACGATGCGCAACCTAGGCATGCACGACGTCACGCTTGGGGGACGACTATCGATTCCACAGAATCGGGGCGTGACCTATTGACATCAGAGCACAGCTTCAAGTTCCTTTGACCCTTGTGTTGGAAAAGTTCCTTTAACGATCTAATCCCTATACGAACTCTTGAACTCGTTAGGCCAAAATAAGATACTCTCCATACAATGAGTCCATAATACATTATGAGCCTAATATAAGCTACCTTCTTTTGAAGGGATGACTCAAGTGCAAGCATCATCGCTAGCGCTGGGTGAGACCCAAGCCCAAGAAAGTAGTTCTGGCACATCGAAAAGTTCTCGAAGTCAGCGAGCCATATCCTGTGTCGATGCCATTCAGCAAATAATGTAGATGCTTGAGGCTAGCCAACAGAGAGATGGGGCTCGATATGAACGAGCCAAGAAGCGAGCGGAAGAACGACAGAGCAAGTTTGAAGGCAATCTAGAAGACCAATTTATAGTCTAACAGAAGCAGATAGATACCCTATAACAGATCATGCAGACTTTAGCCTCCAACCATTCTGCGGCAACAACAGCGCCATCGGTGGAGCAACTCACGCTTGAAGTCGAAATGTCGCAAACTCCAAAGAAGAAGGATGCGACTACCTTCGACTTTGTCGACTTCAAAAAGGTCTGCAATACGTCGTTTAAGGGGACTAAAGATCTGATCGTGGCTCTAGATTTGCTGGCAGAGCTTGAGGATCGCTTTAAACTGCTAGAGGTACCCGAAGAGAAGCGTGTCGCGTGTGCCCAACTGCAACTTCGTTTAAACGTGCACGATTGGTGGAACATGCATCGAAGATCTTTTCCAGTTGACAATGAAGAGGAGACGATCGCATGGGCTACCTTCCGTGGCGCATTCGAAGAGGAGTTTATACCGGCAACATGATCGTGAAGCAGTACTCCGCCGAATTCAACTGGCTCGCCAAATTTGCAAGCTCATATTTACCTGATGCGGCGAGTCATGCAAGAAGATTTAAAGGTGGCCTGCGACCTACCATACATGCGCACATGGTCGTTCCTCAGTACCAGACAATGCGGGAAGTTCTTAACCATGCCCTTTCCCTCGAACCGCAGTATCTTCCGGTTGCTGCCGGTACTGTGCATACTTTCAATCATAAGCGCCATAGCAACGCAGGAGGAAACACCGCTCCAAAATGTTTAAATAATGGCGGTTGACAAAATGGAAATATAGGGGCTCTTTGTGAGCACTGTAATAGGCCTGGGCACACCATCAACGATTGTTACATTAAGAACGGGTCCTGCTTCAATTGTGGTGGCAAGGGTCACGTGTATAAGAACTGTCCACTCCCCTCCAAGCTTTGCCCTCAACATCCAAATTCTGCCTCAGCACCCCAGGCCAACCGAAATGCGCCACAGCAAGAGCGTCGTCAAGCTCAAGGCCGGGTGTATACTATGACACGGGAAGAAGCCCTGGCATCAGACACCATTGTGTCAGATATTTTACTTTTCAATAACATGCATGCACGTGTGCTATTTGATTCTGTTGCAACGCAAAATTTTATACCCACGAATTTTATCGTGAAAAACAATATAGAAATGACACCATTGTATCTAGACGTTAGTGTTAGCACACCGTTAGGCACAAAAATACCTGTCCGTTTAGTATGTAAGGGTGGTTATGTCTGTATTGGGGAAAAAAAACTCTCGCTAGATGTTTTAGTCCTAGATCTTCGGGATTACGACATTATTTTGGGGATAGATTGTCTCGGTGCTTGCTTGGCAACTATCGAATGTGCAGAGAAACGAGTCTTCCGCCTACCTGGAGAAGCTAAATTCTGCTACACAAGTAGTCCAGCGACAGATGCGTCCAGGGCCTGCATGGTAATTTTTGCGATGTCTGCTCGGCGGATGCTACACTCGGGATGCGAGGGATACTTAGTGTCGATTTGGGACACGCAGCTGGATTACGCAAACATTGAGTCTTCTTTCTGTCACTACCCGATTCTAGAAAAAAGAGTTTTTTTATTTTATTTGGTGAATTATGTATTGTTTATAATTAATTATATTTATATTTAATTATTGATTGTATTATTTTTATTTGATTGTTTTAGGGTTTTGGCTAGTCTGGACCCATGTCAGACCCTAGTGGACCCATGTCCGGCCCAACCCACACCCTTGTGAGACTTATTTTTTGGTTTAGAATATTTATTATATTTTTAGTGGGTTAGTTGGAGAGATTTGGAGTTAGTTTGAGTGCTTTTGGAACCCGAAATCCAAACCCAAGTTAGGGAGGGCATTTTGGTCTTTTGGAGACTTAGAAAACCCTCTTTCTTGCATGTGGCTGACCCCTACACCCCATTCCAGCACATGCACACAGCAGCCCCCTTTCTCTTCATCACTTCTTCATCATTTCTTCTTCTTCTTCTTCTTCTTCTTCTTCTTCTTCTTCTCCACTCTTTCTTCTTCCTTTCTTCTTCCCACTTCAAGAAAGTCTTTCTTTTTTCTCTTCTTTCTTCCATTTCTTATATTTGTATAAACCCTAACCCTATATTTTCCCCAACCTAGGTGTTTAGAGCCTAGACTTAGTGTGGAGGCTAGATTTGGAGGCTTGGAGCTTGAGGGGGGTGATTTCAAGTGAATTGGAGACTTTGGCCTTGAGATTCCAACTCCCAAGAGTTAAACCCTAACTTTACCCTTGCTAATTGATCTAATATAGTGTAACTAGTGGTTTAGAACCTTCCTAAACCCTAAGCCTACCCGTGGGAGGAAGTTGGAACTAGTTTGGTTGAGTTTAGAGACTTTGACACTAGGTTTTGTGTCAATTTCGGGTGGAATCCGAGATTGGCCCAATTTTGGATGATACCCTAGGTTAGACGGACCTAGGTAGATATTGTCGGGTGTCTTGAGGGTTAGTGTGTGTCTCCGTTCGGACATGTGAAGTCGTGTCACGGAGAAACGGACGTTTCGGGCGTTTTTGGGGTTTTCGTCATCGTCGGTTCTAAGTGCATGCGCGTTTTTATCACGGGCCTAGAATCGACGGGGTAGCATTTTTTCTAGGATCTAGACATCGTTTAGAACCCGTGGGTAAATTTTGGGCCGATTTTGAGTTGGTTTGGTGTGCGTTTCAGGAGGTTTTCCGAACCGCACACCGCGTATTCGTCGAAATGACCAAACGGCCATTTCGACTTGGTTTCGTAGTGTCGGGATTGTACGCGCATTGGGTTAGCTTTGGGGAGTGTGTGCTAGAGTTCTTGGGTTATATTTTATATATATATGTATTCGTGTGCGTGTGGGTCGTTGGGCGCGCGTTGGTGGGCGTTGTGAGTGTTGTGTTGTGTGTTGTGTTGTGTTTTGTGTTAGAGTGTATATAAGTTTATATATATATATATATATATATATATATATATATATATATATATATATATATATATATATATGTGTGTGTGTGTGTGTGTGTGTGTATGTGTGTGTGTGTGTGTGTGTGTGTGTGTGTGTGTGTGTCTATATATATGCATATGTGTTTGTATATCTATATATATGTGTGTATATACCTATATTAGTGTGTGTATTTATATATATATACTTGTGTATGTATATGTCTATGTGAGTGTGTGTGTATATATATATATATATATATATATATATATATATATATATATATATATGGATTGTGTGTTATATATACATAGATGCGTGTATATATATATATATATATGTAGTGTGTATGTATATATATATATGTGTGAATGTATGTGTTTGTATATGTGTGTGTGTGTATTTATATGCATAAGTGTGTGTGTGTTAGTATATATGTTAGTGTGTGTGTGTTAGAATATATATATAAGTGTGTATATATATATATATATATATATATATATATATATATATATATATATATATATATATATATAGTTGTATATATATATGTATATATGTATGTATATATATGTGTGTGTCTGTATGTGATTGTGTTTGTGTGTGTGGTCGTGTGTATGCGTGTGGCTGCGAGGCAGTGCAGCGCAGCGGGAAGCAGAGCAGTGCGCGTTGCAGCGCACTGCACAGCGGCAGCAGCAGCTGCCCACAGCAGCAGCAACAGTATAAGCAACAACAGCAGATGTTAGCAGCAGCAGCAGCAGTGTAAGCACGCAGCAGAGCGAGGGAGAGGGTATATATATATAAATAGATAGATAGTTAAATAGATAGATAGATAGATAGTTAGATAAATAGATAGATAGTTAGATCAATAGATAGATAGATAATAGATAGATTGATAGATAGATAAGTAACTAGATAGATAGATAGATAGATATAGATAGATAGATAGATAGATAGATAGATAGATAGATAGATAGATAGATAGGTAGAGGGATAGTTAGATATGTATATCTATGTGTATAGATATATATACCTATAGCTAGATAGATAGTTATATATATATATATATATATATTTGAGTTTGGGTATATATATGGGTATATGTGTGTATGTGTGAATAGGTGTATATATAGATACGTAGGTATATGTATATATATATATGTTAGATATAAATATTCTAGCCTAGATAATTACCTAGGTGTATATTTATATACTTAAATAGCTAAATAAATAGCTAGTTAGAGGGGTATTAGAGAGGTATCTCAATACCTTGAGATATCAAGGTATCTCAATACCTTGAGATATCCAAGGTATTGAGTTTCGAGCGGAGTTTTTGAGCGATTGCCTAGGAATAGTTTTGGAGTGATTTTTATATGTATATGTGTATATATTTACGCGTACTAGCATAGGCTTTAGCGGGTTTTGGCGGGGTACGTGGCCTAGATCGAGGTATCGGATACCGAGGGTATCCCGGTATCTCGAGGAGGCGAGTTTGAGAGTTTACTAGCTTAATGAGCTAGTTTTGACCTAGAATTTCAGGGGCACCCTAGTTTGACCTAGCTTTGACCATAATTGTCCTTGTTGACCGTAAAAGTCAATATTTGACCTAGTTTTTGACCATAATGTGCAACCTAAGCCGATCACATAACGAACTTGTGCTCAAGGCACTTAGCTAGTATTCATGTTTTCTCACATGCAGTTACTTCTCTACTTGTATTGTTCTCCAGTTTACATTACAGCTACTTATTCTGCTCCAGCATGTATTTATTTTCCTGTACATCTTGTATACTTTTCTATTGTTAGTCATATACACCTTACCATGTATTTGGAGTTGCTTTCAGAGTTATGTACTTCGCTCCAGTCCTGACTGGGCATATTTTTTTTAGAGGATCCTGAGGATTTCTGTCCGACTTTCTACGGGCCGGGTGTCGACGAGGGTTGTGACCCCGAGATCGAGGAGTGCGCCGAGGAGACGCTGTTAGCGCCCTAGTTAGCTAGGTGGGTTTTCTGGATTGTTCCTAGTTGTTATTTGGATGATTGTACTTATTCTTTTGATGCTGTGAGATGTTGTAGAATATTATAGACTTGGACTATATTTTGGATATTGTTTTGATCTCTTTGGTTCTGGTTTCCTTTTGCTATCATATCGTGCTTTTACTCTTCTCCTAGATTATTGTGATTGAGTATTCATATATATATATATATTGCGTGGTTTTCCTCCTTTTGGAGAGGATTATTCATATATATATTACGTGGTTGCCCTCCTTTTGGAGAGGTTATTGACAGATTTTTGTGAGTTATATAGATAGATTGTCGACCTAGAACGGACCTTTATAGCGTTCTACCGCTGATTCTGTGGCGTAGGCTGGACGTACCCACGACTCATGTCCGATTTTTTGGGTGCGGGTCGTGACACGTTTTTGGTGGTGGCCCATGCAGGTCTAGTGTTTAGGTTTACCTGCAATAGGATATAGGATATAGGCTGAGAGAGAGTGTGCTCAATCACAACTAGGACCCTTCCTGATTTCTTTTGCTATCTTTAACTTTCCTGAAATTGTTTTCTTTTGCAATATTACTGTCCTTCTTTGATGATATCGTATCTTGCACCATATTGACTTCTTTTGATCTGTGTTATTCTTGATTCTATTCCAATATTTGCTTTATTTGATTCCGGTGCTTCCCATAGTGTGCTTCCCATAGCTTTATGTCTGTATCTTTTGCTGTTAGACACTATCTTGTTGTTGAACCTTTATCTAGACTCTGCAAGATCATGATCGGGGGTGGTATTATCCTAGTCAGTGATGCCTGCAGAGACCGGAGAGTTATCTTGGGAGGCCGGGAGTTGAGTGTGTGCCTACTCGTAATGCCACTTCCGAGCTACGATATTGTACTCGGGATGGATTGGTTGAGTATGCATTATGCTAGTATAGATTATCATGGAGGCAGAGTGCTGTTTAGTCCGCCGGGTGAGCCATAGTTTCAGTTCGCCAAAGGAGCAGCGGAGCAGAGCGAGGGAGTCTTCTGCGGAGCCCTGGTGGTAGAGCCGAGGTTGCTACATCCACTGATAGAGGAGTACATGGATGTCTTTCCAGAGGAGTTGTCAGGGTTACCTCCGGACAGAGATATGGAGTTCTCTATAGACTTGGTGCCAGGCGCGAAGCCGATATCCCAGCACGTCTATAGAGTCAGCAACAGTGAGCTGATAGAGTTGAAGAAGTAGGTAGATAAGCTTCAGGACAAGGGATTTATCAGATCTAGTTCTTCACCGTGGGGTGCTCCGGTACTTTTTGTGCCGAAAAAGGATGGGTCGATACGGATGTGTATCAACTACAGGGCTCTGAACAACCTCACAATCAAGAACAAGTATCCGCTGCCGCGTATTGATGATCTTTTTGACCAGTTGAGCGGAGTGAGGGTGTTTTCTAGGATTAATCTGAGGATGGGCTACCATCAGGTGAAGGTCAGAAAGGAGGATATTCCGAAGACAGCTTTTCGGACCAGGTATGGACAGTATGAGTTCATGGTGATGCCGTTTGGGTTGACTAATGCCCCGGTAGTGTTCATGAATCTGATGAACAAGGTATTCCATCAGCATCTGGACAGGTTTGTAGTGGTGTTTATAGATGATATCTTGGTGTATTCGAAGACCCCAGAGGAGCATGAGGAGCATCTGAGGATAGTGCTGGAGACTCTCAGGAAGGAGAAGCTTTATGGAAAGCTTTCAAAGTGTGAGTTCTTCCTTGACAAGGTTGAATTCCTTGGTCATGTGGTGACTGGAGAGGGGATCTCGGTGGATCCGAGAAAGATCATGGCAGTTGAGGCATGGAGTGCTCCGAGTTCAGTAGCCGACGTCAGGAGTTTCCTGGGACTGGCAGGTTACTACAGGAGATTTGTTCAGAATTTTTTCCGGATTGCAGAGCCGTTGTCCAGGCTGACTCGAAAGGACGTGGAGTTTGTTTGGTCATAGGAGTGCCAGATCGCCTTTGATGAGCTGAAGAGGAGGTTGACGACAGCTCCAGTGTTGATGTTGCCATCAGGTTCTGAAGGTTTCACTATCTATAGTGATGCATCGGGGAAGGGACTGGGTTGTGTGTTATAGTAGAATGGGAGGGTGATTGCCTATGCTTCCAGGCAATTACGTCCTCATGAGAAGAACTACCCTGCCCACGATTTAAAGTTGGCAGTGGTCATCTTTGCTCTGAAGTTGTGGAAACACTATTTATATGGAGAGCGTGTGGAGATCTTCACATACCACAAGAGCTTGAAGTATGTGTTTACCAAAAAGAGCTGAACATGAGGCAGAGGAGGTAGTTGGAGTTGATGAAAGACTTCGATATATTATTGCAGTACCATCCAGGGAAGGCGAACGTAGTTGCGGATGCGTTAAGCAGGTATCCGGTAGCTATGTGCCTGACTACAGATCGTTATCTTCTGGCAGATCTAGAGAGCTTGGGCATTGAGGTGATAGTGCCTGGAGTTGAGATGCAGATGTGGGGACTGCAGATTTAGTCAGAGTTGGTAGACCGGATCAGGGCTATACAGTTTGAGGATGAGTCCCTGAGGAGCATCAGGGTGCAGGTTCATATTGGTTTATCAGATGACTTCACCATTGCTGATGATGGTTCATTGCGGCACGGTACCAGGTTGTGCGTGCCGAGTGGGTCATTATGCGAGGAGGTTCTTCAGAAGGCGCATCGATCCCAGTATTCTATGCATCCAGGCGCCAACAAGATGTATAGAGATCTGAGAGAGAATGTATGGTGGTACGGAATAAAGCAGGAGATAGCACGCTTCGTATCCCGATGCTTAGTGTGCCAGCAGGTGAAGGCGGAGAGGCAGAGGCCAGGAGGTTTGGTCCAACCGTTACCCATTCCGGAGTAGAAATGGGAGCATGTGACCATGGATTTTGTTTCTGGACTTCCCCGTTCTCCAGGCAGGAAGGATGCGATTTGGGTCATCGTAGACAGGTTGATCAAATTGGCTCACTTTTTACCATTCAAAGTGGGTACGTCTACAGAGAGACTAGCAGAGATGTATGTGCACCAGATAGTCAGACTGCATGGAGTTCCTGTGAGCATAGTATCAGATCGGGACAGTCACTTTACTTCATATTTTTGGAGGAGTCTGCAGGCTAGCTTGGGCACCCAGCTCAAGTTTAGTAGTGCATATCACCCACAGACAGATGGTCAGTCAGAGAGGACCATTCAGACACTTGAGGACATGCTTCGTACTTGTGTTCTGGACTTCAAAGGCTCTTGGGAGGATCACTTGCACTTGGTAGAGTTTGCTTATAATAATAGCTACCAAGCCAGTATTGAGATGTCACCATTCGAGGCATTGTATGGACGGAGGTGTCGCACTCCGTTATCATGGGATGATGTAGGCAAGAGAGCTTTGCTTGGCCCAGAGATGGTGGTTGATGCAGCGGAGAAGGTCAAGCTTATTAGAGATAGACTTCGGGTGGCGCAGGACAGGCAGCGGCATTGGGCCGATAGCCACCGGAGACCTTTGGAGTTCGAGTTATAGCTTAGAATCTAGATTTTGTTCTTGTGTTTGCTTGTGATTGCTTGTTTTAGACTAAGTGCAGAGACCTTGTTTGTGCTAGGTTGGAGATCTGGTGTTCCTGAGGATTTCTCCGATGCGGGGCACTATTCGCTTTGGTGGAGGCGGGAAGCTTAGCCCATATTTCGTCGGACCCTTCCGTATCCTTGAGAGGGTCGGTGCCGTGGCGTATGTTTGTGGTATTAAACGAAAGAATGAAAGTGTATTTCAATGACAGGGTTTATACGAGACCCGTGCCCTTTGGTTTACAAACAAACTTGTACAATTTGATCCTATACAAGGATATGGGAGTTCAATTTATTTAATCTGGGTATAAATTGCTATAGGTGTCTGATCTACAGCCGATCACTTTAGCCCTTGGACTACACGATGTTGAAGAAGTGCCGTGGAAGACGGATAGCAGCTTCGAAGGTTGCGGAGGAGGGTGGATGCTCGATGCCAAAGCTGTCGACCCCTACTCTTTGCCTGAGCTTCGGACTCTTCTCTCCTTCTCTCTCTCTCTCTCTTTTACCAATTCTCCGACCTTGTTCGATCTTCCAAATTGTCGACCTTGTTCCCCATTGATAGGGGTCTCTATTTATAGAGTTTTGGTGACAGTGACCACTCCGTCGGTGTAACAACCGAAGAGTGGACAGTACAGCACCCTTTTACACAACGGTTAAATAACCAATGCCTGCGTATAAATGACCTTTTGAGTGAGCATATGACGCGTGTCCAACTAAGGGGACAAAATGCGTATATCTGCTACGAAGATCACGGCGTAGAAGCCACGTAGGTAGGTATCCCTCGTTTAGAAGAGGTTGGCGTAGAAGCCAAATGACTGTCACCCCTGGCGTAGAAGCCAAAATAGGCATAGAAGTCGAACAGGCATAGGAGCCGAATAGGCATAGAAGCCGAACAGGCATAGAAGCCGAACAGGCATAAAAGCCGAATGGTCGTAGAGACTGAGTGGGCATTTGAAGCCAAATGAGCACAGATCCTGAATGGGCGTAGAAGCCGCTGCGTACCGTGCCAGAGTGTTGATGTGGACGTCTTCGCCGAAATTACGGCTTTCGAAGGTGTAATCAAATCTCTTACAGAGATTTGCCACCATCCGATGCATTAAATGTGGAGACGTGTTTTGAAGGTCTGCAGCCCTTCTGTGCATCCGTCGCAGAGACGTGTCTTGAGGAAAACTGTCACCGCTCTGTACAATTTGACGTAGAGACGTGCCTCGGGCCCTGCACGAAGTATAGCTTTTGACGTGGCAGACGGTTTGTCTACTGCGGAGCGTAAAACAGCTCATGTTTGCCTATGTAAAACAAGGCGTCGTATTCCCTTGTACGCGAAAGAGCGGTTTACGCTGGGGGGACTTTGGTAACCGACGGTTTGGTGATATTTTAACCAAATCCTCTGCATTAAATGCCGAGATCCGCCATCATACTGTGGGGCGCGTCCCGAGGGGTCTACCATCGTTTCCAGCCGTCATCTGGGTAGCCGTGCAGCACTTTTTGTCAGGAGTCAGAGGCCAGGTTCACTGCGTGACTTGACAGGTTCATCTCGGGGAAGACGAAACGTTCCTCGTACACATTAACGCTGCTTTGAGAGCGACTGAGTTTTACGCCATGGAGGCGATGAAGAACTCTGTCTTACGCTGGAGCGGCCTGGACGTACTGCACTTATGCGGATGGTCCTTTGAGCTTATACTTTATGCTGTGTTTTAGCAAAAAAGCTCTGTTGCACGCTTGATGGCTCTGAAGGCCTCTGTTTACGCTGCTCTGCATCAAGAGGCTGCGTAGATCCTCCCAGCATATTTTTCATGCTTCTACAAGACCCCCTTCAAAGCTTTTAAATTCCTCGAAATTTGAAACGCTTTGAATGAAGCATGAACGGCCCCTCGTAACTCGAAACGTTTCTGAATGGAGCGTTAAAACGGTCGATGCGGACTTTATGGCGGATTTATTGGGGACCGCTGTGATCTCTTTTGCCTATAAAAAGGCTGGGGGGGTGAACCTGTTCTTACCATATTCCCATCACCATGCAGAGATGATCGCCGGAGTTCGTCGGGTCGACCTGAGGAAGAAGGAGATCATGTTCTTCCAGCATGTAGGAAGCCGAAAAAGACGGCGTCTTCGAGCAAGTGTCCACTGCAATGATGGATCATGGAAGGATACCTTAGCCTCCCTTGCTAGGGATAATCAACAACTTTATATGGCGTTGCCCCAGGAGAGAGGAAGGGTCGCCTTTGACCACACATCTTGCAGGCGCTGTCTTCTCCCGTTGCCTTCGGGGGGGGGGGTCGAACATAAGAAAGCATATTTTGCTCTGCTTTTCTTCTGTTGACAGCATGGGCCTAGGCCCAGTTCTGTATCCTCCCGCCATTGACCAATATGTTAGTCAGTTTGTGGTAATCGACTGTCTGCCGAAGAAGATGGATAAAGAATTGATGCCCAGCGAGAGCCTACCAGGACGGCTTCTGGGCGATCTTCAGACGATGGCGGGGGAACTCCTTTATGGACGGAGTTTCCCATATATGTAATCATGAAAAATAGAGAAAAACCCTTGTAAATTGGATTTTCCTCATATGTAATCATGATTTTGATTTTTAATAAAATCGTCTTGCTTCTTCATATGATCATCTTGCCATACGTTGCTGTGAAGTCTGAATATGTGTAGCTTCGACACGTCTGAATCTTTACGCCGACTCTGATAGAAAGAGTATTAGGCCCTGTCCTTTATGCATAGCGAATAGTCCATAGAACGTTGTTGAGCATCTAGAATATTTAGAACTGTCCTGTTGCTAGGACTGAGGGACTGCGTAGAATTTCTGAACTGTTGCTTCTCTGATGAACAGATTTTTTTTTTGTTCAGACTTCGTCTTCAAGAATCATCTCTCGAAACTCCCTTGGAACAGGGTCGAGGTTTTTGGCTATCAAATTGAATCGCCACCTTGATAGACGAGATGTTCAGACTGGAGTCTGGATGAACCTCCAATTTTGGACTCGAGAAGAGTAATTTCTCAATGTTTGAACTCTGTATGCTTCGGATACTTGGGATGCTTTGGGTCAAGAATGAGTATCTTCTGTGTGAACTCTTTGCAATTGACCGCTTTGGGGACTGTATGGATATGCGGAAAGTCGTGGAGCGTGAAATCATCAGTCTGTAGCCTCTGGGCGTAAAATACCATCGAGCGCGGAATTGTAGACTTGTGGTTCCTGAGCGTAAAGTCTTAGGTTTGTTGCCTCTCGAGCATAAAAGCTACCGAGCACAAAGGCATCCGGGCATAAAACCATAGACTTATAGCTGTCGAACGTAAAGATGTAGATTCGTAGCCTTCGAGCGTAGAAAGCTCCTTTAGCGTAGGACTGGAGATCTGTAGCCTGTGAGCGTAGAACACCATCGAGCGTGAAATCGTAGACTTGTGGTTCCTGAGTGTGGAGTCGTAGGTTTGTTGCCTCTCGAGCATAAAAGCTACCGAGCACAAAGGCATCCGGGCATAAAACCATAGACTTATAGCTGTCGAACGTAAAGCTATAGATTCGTAGATGTCGAGCATAGAAAGCTCCTTTAGCGTAGAACTGTTTGATTTGTAGCTCCTGAAAAGAAAATTTTTTCGAGCGTGAAGTTTTGCGGATCTGTTGCTTCTGAGCGTAAACTGAGCACCACCGAGCGTGAGATCATCGATTTGGTATCTGCTGAGCGTAAAGTCGTAGGTTTGTGGCCTCTCGAGCATAAAAGCTACCGAGCACAAAGGCATACGGGCGTAAAACCATAGACTTGTAGCTTGCGAGCGTAAAACCGTAGATCCGTTGCTGTCGAGCGTAGAAAGCTCCTTTAGCGTAGAACCCGCTGAACCGTTTTGCACGAAAAACCTTTCGAATTCGCTGACTGTCCATCTTCCAAGGGTAGTGGGCTGACGTAGCATCCAATCATAACCAATCTATTAATTGTGAGATTTGGTTAGGGTCTCGAGGAGTTCGTCCGAGGGTTCGAGGAGTCGACCCGGACTATATATACCCCAAGTTTTTGAGAGAAAAACTTTTCATCTGTCTTCTGCGAAAGAGACCTTTCGACTGTTCGAGTTTTTCTTCGTTCCTTCTTCGAGCACTTCGAGTCTTCAGAAATGGCGCCGAAACAAACCCCCTCCGCTAAGGGAAAGAGCATAGGTTCTTCATCTCATTCTTCTGCCCCAGCGAGGGAGTCTCTGGTCGGGCAAGGCGAACTTCCTTCCGAGCAAAGTATCCCGTCGACGAGCAGCACACCCGGCCTTAGAGGTAGAGCCTTTGGGGTGACAAAAACGACAAAAAATCCTTCGCACACATTGAACGTGACCGCGCTAGGTCGTCTTCTGTGCTGATAGCCTCTTTGGAGGAAGATGATGCACGGAGGCGTTTTCATCTTTTACGCCCACATTTCTAATGTGCCAGCGTAAAGACTCCATATTTTTGTAGCCCTGAGCGTAAAAGCTCTGGCTATCGAAAATGGGCGTATATCGTAAAATTTGAGTTTTACGCTTGTGGAGGGGACTTCCGGCGTAAAATAACCAAATTGTTACGATCCTGCGTAGAGCACAGACTGTCGTTTCTTTGGTCTGTACGTTTGTGCAAGATTTGTAATGACATATTTCCCTTGCACTTTTGCAGTTGATCTGGGCGAGTCTCCACTGGCCGAGGTGATGGGATCCTCTGCCGGGATGCTGCACTCGAATTATCTGGAGGATCTGTCCCACGTGGCATTTCCCATCTTCGGACCCCAGTATCCTGAGGGAAGGGGGTTTCTGATATCGGCTCAGGGCGAGCGGACGCTGCTGAGCATGATTAATGGCGAGCCCCTGACCTACGTAGATGGGAAGCAGTACATAAAGCCGGCTTTCCTCTTTGGGGACATGATTGACAAACAGTCCCAGACGAGGTCCAAGAGGGAGCCCTGGGTTTTCCCTGCCGGGAATTTGGTTTTGTATTTGCCAACGATACCGAGGGATTATCCCATCTCGGCCTTCTTCCATGCGACGCATCCCAGGAAGATGTCATGGATGCTGACTCCTGATCTTCACGGTAAGCCGGGGAAGATCTTTCATCTCAAAGGAGCTGACCGGGGGTCGTTTGTCAGTCGCCCTTCCGGCTTTGTGACGTTGTTCCGGGGACTATGCCCGGGTAGTGTCCCGAGTGAAGACAGCTCGGTGATCCAACCGGTCCAATTGCCGACCTTCTGCAACGACTTTATGGGACGAGGCGGAGTATATCCCAAGGAGAATCCTCGGTGTAATGGGTGGATCGCCCCAACAAACTCCCGATGGATATGCCTAGTTGGCTGGGCCTTGAAACACTTCCGGAGAGAGCTGAAGGTCATTGGGCTATATGCCGCTGTGAGTGCGACGAGCGTTGGGTTGCCTCTGAACCCTAACTTGTTCCTGGCGCTGATGGAGCGGTACATTCCGCTCACTGGGACCTTTGCCACTCTACTGGGGGAGTTGGGATTGGCGCTCCACGAGATGGAAGTTGTCTCGAGACTGCCGATGGGGGATACCCCATATGAAGAGTATGTTCCCACCAACCGGGAGTTGGAGGATTTGGACCCTCGGGTGGCGGAAGTATATCAGGAGCTGATGTGTCAATACTTCGCGTGCACCACTTTTTATAACGAGCCTTCTGATTTGGCTCATACCACCAAGTGGATGTCCTACCTCTTCTTCCACCGAGCTAGGGCTGCCAAGTCGGAGAAAGCCTCGGGGGGCAAAAATGAGCCCGTGAACTGTTTGGGCGTGCTTAGCGCCCAGGTCGTCGAGGGTCTTATGGAGGAGGCCACAGCTCCGGATCAGATTCTCGTCGAGGGGGTAGAAAAGTACCCCGAAGGCACTAAGGCATGTAGCTACTTGAGGCGCTATCGCTGGCCTCTGTCTAAGGAAGCCCAGTTGGCTGGTTTCCTCTCCATATGGCTGCATCGAGTAGTAGTGCCTGGCACAGCGTCCGCGGACCGTATTCACCGGAACATCCTGTGGCCGACAGTGCGCCTGGTGTTCGGGGCAAGACTGGGCTTGCTTCCCGCCATGGTGTACCGCATACAGGCTGGCCTGAGAGCCATAACTGATGGGTTGCTCGTCGACGAAGCTCGGCGTGAGAGTTTTTCCAGGGTAGAATTACCATACCTATACTTGATGGGATGGTTAATTCTCCACAATCCTCGGGTGATGTCTCCTGGCTCCGGTAGCAGCTCAGGGGGTATATTCTTGCTGAATTACAAGGATTCCTCCTGGAATGTGAATACAGTCTTAGACTGTCGGCTGGTGTTGAACCTCAGCCACGACTGGAAGATCCTCTGCGTTGTCCCCTCCGTACATCGCAATCAATCAGGGGTACGGCTTGAGGATTCAGGTGGAGAGAATACCGTCCTTTCCCCGGAAGCTTTTAACTGGTTGGTCTGTATTAGACCCTCCCATCTGCTATACAGGAGCGAAGATCACTGCTTCTTCGAGCCCTACTTGCCTAGTCGGTTCGCCAGGCAGTTTGGGTACGATCAGTTGCATGTAGGCAATGCCGTTACCAGCTTCAGGTCCAGGGGCGGACTCATTGATGGAGCTAGAGGGTGGCGATATTTCATCATGGGTTGTACGGGGGCAAACTTTATCGTGCCGGTCGTTACAACTTCTACGGAGCTGCGCATCCTTCATTCCTACGCCCAGTTCTATGTAGCGATTAACACCTTCCATCGCGATTTTGATACGCGTGGAAGCTTCAGGGTGCCTTCTCCCAAGCCTGGGAGAAGAGTTGAAGTCCCCTCGGTTTCTTCCGACGAGGGTGAGGAGTCTGGTACTCCGGATGAGCCTTTGGTGCCGGTGCCGAGGTGCGAAGTGCCTCCGCCTGCAGGGGCTCTGGTAGTCTCTTCTAGGAAGCGGCGGGCTTCTACTCCGAAGGAAGCTTCCCTTCGTAAGAGGAGGAAGGAGACGGTTGCTCGTCCCCTCCGCATTTTTGGTGTTGAGGCTCCCGGGGTTGAGCCTTCATCTCCCCATATCAGGGATAATTCTTTGGTTGGAGGTTCCTCGCCTTTTAGAGAGGGACCTTCTTCAGCTCTGGCGGGTGGCGCCGGAGAATCTTCGCTAAAGGTTGTTGTCGCCGCTACTGCTCCAGGTAGCGGAACGAGATTACCTGTATGGCCGCGACAGATGGGAGAATCTTTCCCGAGGTCAGCAGCGGGTGAAGTTCCTGCTGTGTCAGCGAGCATGCCTGGCGAGGTTCCTGCTGACGAACCTCGACCGCGTCTTGGTGAAGGCTTGACAGAACTCTTGGCGATGTCGGTCGGCCCACCTCCTTCTCCAGGTATGACGGTTTGTATTGCGTCATTAAGGCGTAGTTTAGCTACCTCGGGTGCAGATGCGTCGTATATGCCGTTGGCTCCGGGTAAATGTCGTCTTTAGGTCTCCCCTTAGAAAGATTACTATTATATTGATATAAGATTTCTTGTCCTCTTTTTAGGGGATGACGTCCACGGAGAGCACAGCATTGAAGCGCCTTCTGGCTCTGCTCCGGGTCCTGGTGATGACACGGAGGTACCCGACTTCGAGGAGGAAGTGTCCTCGGGGGCTAGTTCGCCCGGAGTGGTTTCGTCGTCTCCAAAAGAGGACAAACCTGTCATCGTGACCTCGTCTCAAGTGAGTATGCCGACGACTTCGATCGTTGTTGTCGCCACCTCGTCTGCAATCATTCATGGAGAGGGACCCGCTAGTATTGCGGCTGCTCCTGGCATTCAGCCGGGTCTAGCTGCGTTGACCGAGCAGCATACTAGCTTCTTCTACACCGGTTTGAAAATGATGATATCGATGGTGTTGGCGAAGAATCTGGACTTCGAGCGCCTTTAGAAAACTTCTCAGTTCTCGATCGGGGCTGTCAGGGAGCTTGGTGATCCTGGGATAGCTGACGCCCTGGAGGCGGTGGTTAATGGGTTAGAGCAACCCATTACCGAATACTTGCAGCTGACTCGGGGCAGCCTCGATGCTGATGTCCAGGCTCGATTCGACCTCATGACTGCGCGGCTTGCTACAAAGCTGGAAAGCCTAGACAACTCCATCCAGACGCATAAGCTGGAGATGGATAGGAGAAAAGCTGTCGTGGAAGAGGATCTTGCTGTTGAGATGCAGTGTCGCTCCGAGCATGAAGGAAACGCAGCGAGCGTCTCCAAGCTGAGGGAAAAACTCGCTCGGGCAGAGGAGTGGACTTCTCAGTCGTTGGCGGGTCTAGAGGTAGCGGCTGGTCGTCTGAGGATATCCCAATTTAATTATGGAACCAGGCCACGTGGCATTGGCCAGCTGACACATCTCCGAGGATATCCCAATTTAATGGATCCTGGCGAAGCGTGCTACGCTGTCCTAAATCTAACAAGTCTAATCAACAACAGTCAATGTCTAATCTCATCCACAAACAACAAGTATAATACTAAAAGAAAGACTGGAATATAAGGACATAGACGAAAGACATAGTACAACTGAAATAAGTCTGGTGGGAACAAACCCACTACAATGTACTGATAGACTGAAATAAAGTACTGAATGTCTGAAATGAAAGTACAGAAAAGGAGAGACTGGAACAACATCTAACTAGGTAAGGAGCTCCAGTCATAGGCAGAAGGCCTACCAATCTGATCAGGGGTACTCTGATGGAAGTACCTCCAGCTCCTCGTCAAGAGCAAACCTCGCCTCTACACCTGGCCCGTAAACTGTGGGATAAAAGGCCTCGTCCAGATCTGGAAGATAACCAGGTCCTCAGAGGGACGTAACAAGATACAATATGCATGCTGGATATAGTACTGAAATAAAAGTAAAGAGGAGGGGTGTGCTAACCATCTAAGTGAATGCAATATAAGGACAACCTAGGAATAGGGGTAGGCATAACGTCCAACGTCCTCTAGAGTGTGGTATCTGTAATCGTCCATCATTCCGAAGAATGAGGTATCTGTATATAAGTATAACGTCCCCACTCTAAGGCGTGGTGTCTGCTATGTATACATACGTCCGTAACACTCCGTAGAGCGCGGTGTCTGAATATAGGGAGTCATCGGGTCTATGGTTCCTCTGGATACCACGGAATCCGGTGGGGGTATCCCATACGTTTGTCAGTTGTCCTTCCCGCCCAATGTAGATACGCAAGTCGAATGCACGACTTGAGTGTACCGTATCTAGATGCCAAGTCTCAATTAACTATATTCTTCTAGAATACAAGCTAGTCCGTGATGCATGTCGTACGTACCGATAGCGTATTGGGTACGCGGACCCGCATCCCAATATGAGTGTACCATCACGATACGTGTATAGTGCCATGGTCAAGGAAGATATCAAAATATCCTCACAGTGGGTGAGTCAGCTAGCAACTAGGACATGTACACTACTCATCGACGCAATGTCGACCGCACCCGAGTCATTCTCGGACACGCACAGTTCATGTATAATTGAAATATTTAACATTTAAATTTAAAGCAGTAATCTAGCAAGGTATACTTGCCTGTCCCGGGTAGCTGCGAAATCCAAAGCCCTGCTCCTGATGCCTCGGCAGTAGTGTCCAGCAATCCAATATAGGATATAGTAATGTCCAAATTAGTCGCTACAATAGCACGACTAAGACACACTGTCCGTATCTACAACTGATACAGGGTCGGGGCTGTATGTATATATAGCTAACACTATCATATACATATACATTACATCATATTTAATTTTATTAAAATAATATATTTGTTTAATAGTACAAAAATAGTGCTTATGTATAAATTAGTATATACTAATAATACACATATTAAATATATGTGCATAACTGGGTAATATCATAAATATATATACATATATATATTTAGAAATAATTTTTATATATTACACATAACATATATTTAAATATAATTTTATGTACACAAATAAATTTACACAATCATAATTATTTGCATTTAAACATTAATTTTGTACATAAGTAAATATACCTAACATAATTTTATATATATACAGATATATATATTCATACTCATTTTAGTATACCCAAGTATATATTTATATTTATAGATATATACATACCCGTATTGATATACTATGTACACAATATGTCTTAGTATATATATAAATATATATAATACATATATTTATTGCACTAAATAACTAGTTTCACAGAAATACACCTATACTTATATTTACACAAATATCATAAGATGTATATTAATATATATGTACATGCACATATACATATTTATATATATATATACATATACATACTAGGTTATTAAATACAAATCTATGATATAACAATATTATTATATTATATATACTAAATCACAGAATATATATAAACACAATATATTAAATACTTAATATTTTACATATAATGCACATATTTATACATACATGTATTTATACATATATATATACACACATATATAATAGGTATTTATATACGTAATGAGTATTTATAAATAATATAAATATAATATTTAGTATATCATACTTATATTTACTGTTATATATAAAGTATACAAAAGAATACAATAAGTATATCTATATATACAGGGTATTCTTAAATTCATAAAATACGTATTGAATACAAGGAAAATATCGAAACTATACACCTAAACCTTGCAACCTAAAATACATGTAGAAATAATGATAATTACACATAAAATAATGTACTGTGTTGTACCTCAGGTCGAGGGGGTCGAGTTGGTCGGTCGTCGCCGGCGGGGGTGGCCGGATGGCGCTCCGACGAGGCTCGGGGAGGTCGCGGGCAGCAGCAGCAGTTGGGTATAGGTCCTTGCTGCGGGTCCGATTTCACCTCGATGCGGCGGCGGCGGCGGCTGAGATTTTGTAGGGTGGTGGAGGACTGGACGGGGAAGGGTTCGGCCAAGTAAGGTGGTCGGAGTTGCGGTGGTGGCGGAGCACGAAGTCGAGGGGTGTTCGGCTGTGCTGTGCGGGCAGGGAGAGTTAGGATCGGTGCGGGCAGCTGGGGGGTGGCTGCCGGCGGCGTCGTGGCCGGGTGGCGGTGGCCGTGGGTAGGGGAGGGTCCGACGAAGGGGTCGGGTTAGGGTGGCGGTGACTGGTGGTGGCTGGTGGCGGTGGTGGAGCTCGGGGTGGGTAGGTTAGGATCGGCTGTGGGTTGAGTTGGTTGGGGTTTTAGTATTTGGGTTTGGGTTTTTCTCTCATTTAATGAGTAAATAAACATGTATATGTAGGAGAGAGAGTGAGGGGGGCTGCCTAGGGATTAGGGCCGGCTGGACAACCATTTTTGGGGAGTGGGGTTGTCCATCAAGATGAGTGGAGGGCTAGGAATAGGCCATTCAAATTTGTAGGGTCAAGATGGGTTCTCATAAAGGTAATGCAAGGACATGAAAATGGGGGGAAAATTTAATGCTCACGATTGGTCATGACCATTACCTTTCTCCATGATGGTTTGGGCCAATGAGAGGGGGGCACCTCATTGCAATTTTGCAATTAGGCCCCTGACAATTTTGGTATTTGCACAATTAATTTGCATAAGGGATTTAATGTGACCAAACACCATGTTTGGTGTTCCTCATTGGACCATGATGGTGTTTGGTGTTTTGTATGAGGCTTGTGGGTGTGCATGTGGGTTTGGGTTGGATTTGGGTCCAATTTAATTTAGGTTAGGTCTCCACATTAATTAATTCGTAATTAATGTAACGGTATTTCTAATTTAATTTAATTAAAAACCGGGAGTCTAAATTGGGTTGGACAAGGGTCATTGGTGTAGTAGGCTCAGTGTACAATATTATCGTGATCTGGGTTGGTCAAAACTGGTTGAGGTTGGGTCTCAATTTCGATTGGAACGGACAACGAACGTAATTACGCAAATTTAATAATTTGCGCACGAACGTTTGTAACGACTTTTGTGCGTCTAAAATTAGGCACGAAAATCGGTATCCGGGGTTTGTTCCTGGTTCAATATGATGGGTTTACAGGTCTAGGTCAAATATGTGGAATTTGTTTTAGGGCAACAGCTAAGGTAGTATCCTAAAACAATAAATCATTGCATAAGTATTATAATACTATATATTAAATCTTAATTAATTTAGGTTAACCCTAATTAGGCTAATTAAACTAGTAAACCCTAATTTCTGGTCGAGGGGGTTTACAACAGGATTTGGACCGTGCAGAAGCTGCTCGTGCGGGCTGTCTTCAGGCAAAGGCTGATCTGACCCTTACGAACACTCCCGAGGCACGGCTGGAGCAGGCTCGCGCCGACGCCTTGGCTCTTAGGAATGAGAGGATAGCTGCACTGGAGCGGCTGATTCGCAATCTGACTACTCCGCCATCATGATGTATCCTTTCCCTTTTTGCTTGCCCAGATGTAATTCTGCCTCCCTTTTGGGAATAAATAAAGGCGACTCTTTTCTGACTTTTGTGGACCCGTCATTTCGGAATATAAATGACAGTTTTTAGGCGAGAGTAATATCAGAGGTAGTATGGACATGATAGAATATGACCCAACTAGTTTTATTTTGGGAGTAGTTTTGTCAGAATATGAGATCCTTGCTATATTCCACCCGAGCAGGGGAGATTAAGCATAGTACCTTTTCAGGAATTTGCCGTTGATAGGAGCCATTAACAGGTCTCCATTAGGCTGGGCTATCCTGTAGGCGCCGTTCGAGAACGTTGTCTCTATCACATAAGGGCCTTCCCACTTAGGCTGGAATTTGCCTTTACTTCTGTAAGTAAGGGTCATAGGCCTTCTCACGGCTAGAACCAGCTCGCCGACTTTGAACACCCTTTCCTTTACTTTATGATTGAAAGCTCTAGAAATGCGTGCTTGGTATAGCTCGATATGCTGTTGAGCTTGGAGGCGTTTCTCGTCTAATCCTTCCAGCTCTTGGAGCCTTAACAGGTCATTCTTTTCTCGAGTCAGCTCATTAGTCACGGCTATCCTGAGCGACGGGATCTGGATTTCAATGGGGAGAACCGCTTCGCTCCCGTAGACCAGCGAGAACGGGATGCAGCCTGTCGGCGTCCTTACCGTTGTGCGGTATGCCCAGAGACATTCGCCCAGCCTCTCATTCCAATCTCTCTTGTTTGAAGAGACAAATTTCTTCAAGAGTTTGATAATGGTTTTGTTGAAAGCTTCCGCCAAACCATTAGCAGCTGGATAGTATGCCGTAGAGGCAATATTGTGTATCCGATTTTTATCGCAAAACCGATAAAACGCTTGGCTGATGAACTAAGGCCCATTGTCGTGAATTATCCTCCGGGATACCCCGAAGCGATAAATAACGTGATGCTTGATGAAGCTGATCATATTATATGCCTTTACCTCAGCGAGAGGGATTGCCTCTGCCCATTTGGAGAAGTAATCCGTGATGGCCAGTATGAACTGGTGACCCCTGGAAGAAGACGGGTGAATAGGACCGATGATATCCATACCCCAAGCTTCGAAAGGCCAGGATGCGACCATAGGATATAGATGTTCAGACGGTTGATGTATGAAGTCTGCATGAACCTGACAGGCTCTGCAATGTCTTGCACCGTATTGCATCTGCGATCATAGTAGGCCAGTAATAGCCCATTCTCCTGATGCGATCCTGTAGCTTAGGACCGGGTTGATGCGCTCCGCACACGCCGTCGTGAGCTTCACAGATAATCTGCTGTGCTTCGTCGTTAGAGAGACATCTCAATAGTAATTCGTCGTAGGTCCGGCGATATAGGCTTTGTGAAGATGCATCGAAGTAGAAGCGTAATGATCGTCTCTTGACGGATACTGCTTCTTTGGGGTCCTCCGGGAAGATTCCGTATGCCACGAAATCTATGAAGGGACTTGTCCAATCTCTCGTAGGAGGATCGGTGTTGACAGCGTAGCTGCGTTCTATGTGACAGCTGTTCTTCACACAGAATAAATCTCTGTTAAGAAGGATTACCGAATCCTGCCTTCTTACGGGAGTAGCTAAATCCGCAGCTAGACTGGCTAGGGCATCAGCTTCCAGATTTTGAGATCGAGGTACATGCTCTAGGAAGAACTCCTTGAATGTCATGGCTATCTCGACCGTCGCTTGGTGATAGGGGATGAGGTCTGGATTCCGAACTTCATATATTCCCCTGACTTGATTGACGATAAGCAGAGAATCACCGAAAGCTTCCAGGGACTCTACCCCCAGCTCTTTAGCAACTTGGAGCCCTATTAGTAGAGCGTTGTACTCCGCCACATTGTTGGAGTAGGGCTCGCTAAGAGAATATTCTCGGTAGATGACGAGCTGATCAGGGGCGACCAGGACGACTCCCACTCCCGAAATGATGTTTCCCTTAGGACCGGTTCTGGAGGCACCATCGAAGAACATTCGCCATACGTTACTTTCCCTTGCGGAATTACATTTCGCAACCTCATCAGGGATGTCTTCGTATAGTTTGGAGATCTCCGGGATCGGATGAGCGGCTAGAAAGTCGGCCAATGCTTGGCCTTTGATGGACTTCTGTGGGACGTATACCATGTTATATGGTGTTAGCAGCATTGCCCAAGTCGCGAGTCGGGAATTGAGGGTACTTGGCTTGCTCATCAGTACTCGGAGAGGGTTGATCCTGGAGATGATATGAATAGTCTTGCCGAAGACATAGTGTCGCGTCTTCTGGATAGCGAACATCAGAGCCAGGCATTCTTTCTCCACTGGGTTGTACCGGTGTTCGGCTCCGACCATCATCCTGCTGAGGTAGTAGATAGCCTGTTCATGGCCCCTATCATTCTTCTGCGCGAGGAGAGCTCCCAGCGAATGATCCATTGCTCGAACGTACAGCAGGAACAGTTTTTCCATAACGGGAGGCACCAGAACTGGTGAGGTAGCGCTTGATATCTCCGAACGCTTGCTGACAGGTTTTGTCCCATACGAAGGACACACCTTTCTTCATGAGATGAGAGAAGGGCTGACATCTCCCCGAGAGGTTGGATATGAATCACCGGATGTAAGCCAGACGTCCTTGAAATCTCCTGAGTTCCCTCAGATTGTGGGGCGGTCGTATTTCCACGATTGCTTGGACTTTATCAGGGTCCACTTGGATGTCTTTGGCGGTAATGACAAATCCCAGGAATTTGCCACTAGATACACCCAGAAAGGACTTCGTAGGGTTCATCTTGAGTTGATGTTGGCGCATTAACTCGAATACCGTCCTCAGGTCTTGAATGTGATCACCTTTGAGGCGGCTCTTGACGGCTATGTCGTCTACGTAATATTCTACTGTTTTGCGTTAATGCTCGTAGAATATGTTACTCATAGCTCGTTGGTATGTAGCCCCGGCGTTCTTCAATCCGAAGGGCATGACCGTGTAGCAATATACTCCCAATGGTGTCCGAAAGGCAGTGTGCTTCTCATCTTCAGGATGCATCTTGATCTGATTGTATCCTGAGAACCCGTCCATGAAAGACATGCGTTCAAAGTCGCAGGTGTTGTCGATCATGATGTCCGTGATGGGAAGAGGGAATTCATCCTTGGGGCAGGCCGTATTCAGATCTCGATGATCGATGCAGATACGTACCTTTCTATTTTTCTTCATGACTGGGACAACATTGGCAACCCAGTCGGGATGTTGTTCTTCCCAGATAAAACTGCAGGCTATCAACTTCTTGACTTCAGCTTCGATGGCGTCCATCATATCTGGGCGGAACCGGCGTTGGTGCTGCTTTACTGGCTTTGAATCGGTCAATATATTGAGCTTGTGAGTAGCTACCTTCGGGTCCAGGCCTGGCATGTCCTCATAATTCCATGCAAAGACGTCAATGTATTCCTTTATCAGCCGTATAACTTCTTCCCTTTCAGCTGGGGGAAGGTTGTTACTGATAAATATTGGTCTTGGCGAAAGTTCACCCCCAACATTGATTTGGATAACTTCGTCCTTGGTGGGAGGTTCTCTCTGCTCGAAGCGGAATTCCCACTGCGTATCCATTTGTTGAGCCCAGGAGTCATTCTCGAATGGCTCAGGATCCTGTTCATCTGCTTCTGCGGGATTTGTCACCATCATATTTACTGATAGTGTTTGTTCGAGAGCATGAGGTGAGTTGGGGGCGATGAGCCGTTCTGGGAGGAGGAAAAGATGTCCTCGTCTGACTTAGAAGTCGCAAGGGCGGTGGCATATCCTAACCTAAAACGGGTCTGCTGATAGCGGGTGTTGCCGCGTGGCGGCGTTCGTCTGCTTCTTCCGTAGTTGGGGCCTGGCTTCCGCTTTAAGTCGTAGCCCATGTTTTGCATGATCCTTAGTGCTTGCGGGCTGTATCGTTGAACCTGTATTTTCCTAGTATCGTTGTCGAAAGGATCTTCCTGGGCAGTCGGTTGATTGCACATGCGGCCGAAGACTATCGAACGCTGGCTGCTGCAGGTAGGCGGGACGATGAAGATAGAATTCTCGTGTGGCCCATAGGTCGTGACGACGTTGGATGATGATGCCACTTCCCAGACATACGGACGGTAGGAGTTTATAGCTTCCAAGAATTTTCGTGCTATTGGTTCTACTTCGTCATGGGGGATGGATTCCTGTTTCGGAATTTGAGCACCGATGTACCGGAAAAGAGGATGTTTATTATCATCTGGAACTCCGTTCCTGGTTGGGTTTACATCAGTCGGCTACCTGTTGTGTCGAAGGTTGATGGCCAAGGGTGGAGGCTTCCGGTTCAAAGTGATTACTAAAGGATCACTCCCTTCTCCTGACTTGGTCTTGTTAAGGTGGATAGCCATAGGCTCTATGGCTCTTGGACGAGTGGTTCGTCCTTTCACTTTGATCGACAGCGGCAGTGTGGCAGAGGGCTCTCCTGGCTCTTGGACGAGTGGTTCGTCTTTTGCCTCTCCTGGCGCTTCTTCCGTGTGGTCTTGGGAGTACAACACGGCATCGGAATAGTAGGATTCTATTCCTTTAAACAGGTTTAGGTCGGCCACCTCCGTTTGTACGGTTCCTTGTGCGTCTACATATTTAAGGCATTGATGTAGGGTTGAAGGAACGATGTTGTGGTCGTGGATCCACGGTCTTCCTAGCAAAATGTTGTAGGACACCTCTGAATCAATGACGTAACATGTGGCCACCGATCTAAGGTTGCCGATCTGGATTCTCAAGCGGATCTTCCCCAATGGCTTACTTCTTCCAGCGTTGAAACCCACGATTGTAGTGGTAGTGTAAGCCAGTTCGCTGGTAGGAATTCTTAGCGGCCTGAGCAGACTGTGAGGAAAGATGCTGATCGACGACCCCAGATCTATGTGAATCCGGTCGACCTCCATGGAACCGACGTACCCGGTGTAATAGAGGGGTCTGTCATGTCTGTTATGTTTTAACAGCATGTCATCTTAAGTGAAAGTGATATTTGGGACCACCTCCATCACGCTATGGCATTGAGGACACGCCACTGGTTCCTCGTCAGGGGACTTGAGCTGGGTCAAGTATACCTCTGCCTGCACCAGTGCTTCACTCAGGGCTAGACGAGTGTCTGGGGAGAGCCTGAGTAGCTCAAAGATGGACAACCTGGCTGGCGTATTGGCTAGTTGGGCCAGGATGTCAAATTTGTACGGCTTCTCTAAACCCTTGCTTGGAATGTTTTTCACAGGTTTATCAAAGCGTACTTCTCTCTGCTTCCCCTTTTCCGCCAGATTAGGTTTCGCAGGGCTGATATTTTGCATGGCGGGACCTTGCTCTGAAGGTTTGGCAGCTGGAGCGTCAGCCGGTACGCCTTCCTGACCTGCTCCGTTGTCGTTGAGGTAGGCCTTCCCCGAACGGGTTGCGGCAAATACTTCGTCTTCGTCTGATGCAGAAGAAGTTGCGACCATATGGCATGGTCTGTATTTGGGGCTCTTCTTGGATGTAGGCTTAGTCGTCTTGGTCTCTTCCTCGAGCTCTGACACCAAATCTGGATGAACCCACATGATTTCGCCCTGCCGGGTAGTTAGGGGTACCAGGTTATAATTTTGACCCCTAGCTGGGGGGAGATTGACGATGTCCATCGTTGTCCGGGAGATAGGTGCAACACCATCCGGGACCTCTTGGGGAGGCAGATCGCCAAACTGCAGAGAGATCATATTGGCCATGACCGTCTTCTCGGTGTTGTGCAGAGTGATGGCCTTGGCATCGATTAACCCCTGGATCTTCCTTTTCAGTATGTAACACGCCTTTGTCGGGTGGTGTACGTATCTGTGGAAGACGCAGTATTTGGGGTCGTTAGTATTGCCGACTTCCTGGGGTCGCCTCAGCTCTGGAAGGGTAATTTTGCCACTTTTGACGAGACACTCGAATATACTTAGGATATCGTCGTCGTCGAAAGAGTAGACTTCGGCGGGCCTGGAAGTCCCGGGCCTGGTTTGCGCGGTCGCCGCAATCTTTGGTCTGGCCGTGTTGATTGCCAGGGCTTCTTTCCCTTTGGGACCACGAGGATGGTCGCTGCTAGTAGATGACCTTTTGCCTCTGTCAGAGGCGGAGATCATGATGCCATTGTCGCGCACCTTGCGACTGTTGTCTTCGACGGTTACTGTCGAAATAATGAACGAGGGCCAATCATGGAACTGATATGGTCCTGTGAACACCGAGACCACGGGAAGGAGGTTCTTCCTGCAAATGTCTACCAACGCAGAGTCTGGAACTCCTGGAGGCATCTGTAAGATGGCCTGACGAAAACGTTCGATGAAGATGCGAACGTCCTCCTTTTTTTTCTGTTTGACTTCGATGAGAGAGGACATAGACATGTCCATTCCTCCCTCGTAGAATCGTGTGAAGAATAAAGCTCTGAAGTCCTCGAAGGAAGTAATGCAGTTGTCCGCCAAGCTACGGTACCACTAATAGGCTACTCCTGAGAGACAGCCTTTGAACACCCGAGTGAGGAGGGCGTCGTTCCCTTGTAGCAACACCGTCATCATACTAAAATAGTTCATGTACTGACTTGGTAATGTTTTTCCCTCGAACAGAGCCATAGTCTGAGGTTTGTACCTCGAAGGGAAAGGGACCTCCTCCCAGATAGCTGGGTAGGGTTGGTTGATTCCCAGTTTCTTGAGCTAATCTTTGTGCTTCAAGGCGTCGAACTGGGCTTTCAATTCCCGTACTGCCTGCATCAAATTTTTGGTCGGAAGCGGGGCTACGGAGTGGTACGGAGTTAGTTGTATCGTAACTCCAGCGGGAGGTAAGGCACTCTCTGAGTGAGGGAGCGGAGGAACTGCTGACTCTTGATCTAGTGCAGGCTCTTAGCTCGGGTTGGATGGTGGCAAGTCCACCCCCACACGTATCTGAGTTGGCGGGACCGACGCTTGAGCCATGGCCGTTGCGTGCTGAGTTAGCATCATCTGGTGCATGTTCTCCATTATGGATTGCATTTGTTTCAGAGACGTCTCCAGTATAGTGATGCATTATTCCGCGTTTCCTGACGGCGAAGCTTCCTCGCGTTCGTCCTTAATGGCGTAAACTCTCATTTCCCTGGGCGTCCTCGAAGGATAAGTATAGGTCGCTGCAGAAGTCGACTCTATACTCTCAGCATCTGATCTGGGAGATTGGCGACCCCCAGCGTCGAAATCAGACGAGTACGGAGCTGGTCGTTGTGACCTTGCACGGGTGTTTTGGAATACCCCAGCTTCAGTGTTCCTGAGGAGGTCTTCGAATCTCCTTCGGCTCGGAGGCCCAGAGGGATGACGTCTTGAGCTCGACCCTCCTCTAGGTATGTGTGAAGCCATGTTCACGGATGCATACGCGGGCTCTTCTTCCGGGAAAGACTGAGAGTAGCTCAATCGGTCGAAAATGACCGTCTTGCTTTAGAACAGCAGCAGTCAATCACAATTTTATGACTATTACAACATTGCTCTCTAGGGGGCATAATAGACATGTTGGAAGGTCCCCTCCCCTTACGCTTCTGGATTAGGCATTCGCGTAGGTCAGGAGGAGTAGCCACCTGAGCTTGATTTACGTCGTGGGACTTTGCCTGGCGTAATTTGGAGATTTGCTCAGACTGGCGTAAAGCTGAAGAGGCTTTCAGTCGGCCGTCGGCTTCCCGCGTAACCCGGAGGGTAGGCAGATTGCTTCTTCGCTGTCGTAACGGCCGAGTAGTTGAGTATTTGCCTGCTTGCTTCCCCTTGCGGAGATCACAGCGCTCATCTGGTTCACTGTAGAGGTCAGATGTTGTCTTGCGCGTGGAGCGTGATATGTACTTCTGATTTGGCGTTGAGGCACCATCAGAGGTTTTGTCTGTACCGTGCGTAGCGGGAGACTGATTTCTGCGCGTAGAGCGCAGTGGATACTTCTGGGTTAGCGCTGAGGCTTTGCCCGAAGTTTTGTCTGTACCGCGCGTAACGGGAGACTGATTTCTGCGCGTAAAGCATAGTGGATACTCCTGGGTTAGCGCTGAGGCTTTGTCCGGAGTTTTGTCTGTACCGCGCGTAGAGGGAGACTAATTTCTGCACGTAAAGCACAGTGGATACTCCTGGGTTAGCGCTGAGGTTTTGTCCGGAGTTTTGTCTGTACCGCGCGTAGCAGGAGACTGAATTTTACGTGCGGGGCACGGAGGAGCGATGCTACCACCTCATTGGTCGGAGATATCGGAGAGATCGGAGAGTCCACAGGAACGGCAGAGGATGTCTTGGGCATCCACACTTTGCGCAGCTTCCTATTGTCTTGGACGAAGAGAGAGTGAGAGCTACCCCCAGTCCGAAGCATGTCTTCGTAGGCGGACTGGTCGAACTGAATGACCAGTGTCTTCTTCACGGTTCCTACAGATACCGCATCGTGTTGAGCAATCACTTCCTCGTCAGAAGAGAAAGACGTCCCCAGCAGAGTCGCCATCTTGTTTGTGGTATTAAACGAAAGAATGAAAGTGTATTTCAATGACAGGGTTTATACGAGACCCGTGCCCTTTGGTTTATAAACAAACTTGTACAATTTGATCCTATACGAGGATATAGGAGTACAATTTATTTAATCTGGGTATAAATTGCTATAGGTGTCTGATCTGCAATCGATCACTTTAGCCCTTGGACTACACGATGTTGAAGAAGTGCCGTAGAAGACGGGTAGCAGCTTCGAAGGTTGCGGAGGAGGGTGGATGCTCGATGCCAAAGCCGTCTACCCCTACTCTTTGCCTGAGCTCCGGACTCTTCTCTCCTTCTCTCTCTCTCTCTCTCTCTTTTACCAATTCTCCGACCTTGTTCGATCTTCCAAATTGTCGACCTTGTTCCCCATTGATAGGGGTCTCTATTTATAGAGTTTTGGTGACAGTGACCACTCCGTTGGTATAACAACCGAGGAGTGGACAGTACAGCACCCTTTTACACAACGGTTCAAATAACCAATGCCGGCGTATAAATGACCTTTTGAGTGAGCATGTGACGCGTGTCCAACTAAGGGGACAAAATGCGTATATCTGCTGCGAAGATCACAGCGTAGAAGCCACGTAGGTAGGTATCCCTCGTATAGAAGAGGTTGGCGTAGAAGCCAAATGACTGTCACCCCTGGCGTAGAAGCCAAAATAGGCATAGAAGCCGAACAGGCATAGGGGCCGAATAGACATAGAAGCTGAACAGGCATAGAAGCCGAACAGGCATAGAAGCCGAATAGTCATAGAGACTGAGTGGGCGTTTGAAGCCGAATGAGCACAGATCCTGAATGGGCGTAGAAGCCGCTGCGTACCGTGCCAGAGTGTTGATGTGGACGTCTTCGTCGGAATTACGGCTGTCGAAGGTGTAATCAAATCTCTTACAGAGATTTGCCACCATCCGGTACATTAAATGCGGAGACGTGTTTTGAAGGTCTGCAGCCCTTCTGTGCATCCGTCGCAGAGACGTGTCTTGAGGGAAACTGTCACCGCTCTGTGTAATTTAACGTAGAGACGTCCCTCGGGCCCTGCACGAAGTACAACTTTTGACGTGGCAGGTGGTTTGTCTACTGCGGAGCGTAAAACAGCTCATGTTTGCCTGTGTAAAACAAGGCGGCGTATTCCCTTGTACGCGAAAGAGCGGTTTACGCTGGGGGGACTTTGGTAACCGACGGTTTGGTGATATTTTAACCAAATCCTCTGCATTAAATACCGAGATCCGCCATCATACTGTGGGGTGCGTCCCGAGGGGTCTGCCATCGTTTCCAGCCGTCGTCTGGGTAGTCGTGCAGCACTTTTTATCAGGAGTCAGAGGCCAGGTTCACTGCGTGACTTGACAGGTTTATCTCGGGGAAGATGAAGCGTTCCTCGTACGCATTAACGCTGCTTTGAGAACGGCTGAGTTTTATGCCATGGAGGCGATGAAGAACTCTGTCTTACGCTGGAGCGGCCTGGACGTACTGCACTTACGCGGATGGTCCTTTGAGCTTATACTTCATGCTGTGTTTAGTGGAAAAAGCTCTGTTGCACGCTTGATGGCTCTGAAGGCCTCTGTTTACGCTGCTCTGCATCAAGAGGCTGTGTAGATCCTCCCAGCGTATTTTTCATGCTTCTACAGCGTATAGGCTTGATTTTCCGCCTACGCTTGAGGGAGTTCATGATGTGTTCCACGTGTCGCAGTTGAGACGGTACGTGGCGGATCCCAGTCACGTATTGGATCACTCAGAGATCGTGGTGGGCCCTACTCTTAGCTATCCAGAGCAGCCGATGGAGATTCTGGATCGGCGGGAGAAGGTTTTGAGGAACCAGACTATTCCTTTGGTTCACGTCGCGTGGAGGCATCACTCTCCAGGTGAGTCGACCTGGAAGAGGGAGGATAAAATGCGCGAGTGATACCCTTATCTTTTCGAGCCCTGAGGTATGGTTCTTTTTTTTGCATTCCTGTCCTAGTTTCATCTTTTAATTTCGAGGACAAAATTATTTTAAGGAGGGTAGGCTTGTCACTACCCGATTCTAGAAAATAGGGTTTTTTTTATTTGGTAAATTGTGTATTGTTTATAATTAATTATATTTATATTAATTAGTGATTGTATTATTTTTATTTGATTATTTTAGGGTTTTGGCTAGTCTGGACCCATGTCAGACCCTAGTGGACCCATGTTCGACCCAACCCACACCCTTGTGAGACTTATTTTTGGGTTTAGGATATTTATTATATTTTTAGTGGATTAGTTGGAGAGATTTGGAGTTAGTTTGAGTGATTTTGGAACCCGAAATCCAAACCCAAGTTAGGAAGGGCATTTTAGTCTTTTGGAGACTAAGGAAACCCTCTTTCTTGCATGTGGCCGACCCCTACACCCCATTCCAGCCCGTGCACACAGCAGCCCCCTTTTTCTTCATCACTTCTTCATCACTTCTTCTTCTTCTTCTTCTTCTTCTTCTCCACTCTTTCTTCTTCCTTTCTTCTTCCCACTTCAAGTAAGTCTTTCTTTCTTCTCTTCTTTCTTCCATTTCTTACATTTGTATAAACCTTAACCCTACATTTTTCTCCAACATAGGTGTTTAGAGTCTAGACTTAGTATGGAGGCTAGATTTGGAGGCTTGTAGCTTGAGGGAGGTGATTTCAAGTGAATTAGAGACTTTGGCCTTGGGATTCTAACTCCCAAGAGGTAAACCCTAACTTTCCCCTTGCTAATTGCTCTAATATAGTGTAATTAGTGGTTTAGAACCTTCCTAAACCCTAAGTCTACCCGTGGGAGGAAGTTGGAACTAGTTTGGTTGAGTTTAGAGACTTTGACACTAGGTTTTGTGTCAATTTTGGGTGGAATCCGAGATTGGCCCAATTTTGATTGATGCCCTAGGTTAGACGGACCTAGGTAGATGTTGTCGGGTGTTTTGAGGGTTAGTGCGTGTCTCCGTTCGGACACGTGAAGTCGTGTCGCGGAGAAACGGGCGTTTCGGGTATTTTCGGGGTTTTCGTCGTCGCCGGTTCTAAGTGCGTGCGCATTTTCGCCACGGGCCTAGAATCAATGGGATAGCATTTTTTCTAGGATCTAGACATCGTTTAGAACCCGTGAGAAAATTTTGGGCCGATTCTGAGTTGTTTTGGTGTGCGTTTCAGGAGGTTTTTCGAACCGTACACCGCGTGTTCCGAAATGACCGAACGGCCATTTCGGCTTGGTTTCGTAGTTTCGGGCTTGTGCGCGCATTGGGTTAGCTTCGAAGAGTGTGTGCTAGAGTTCTCGGGTTATATTATATATATATATATATTCGTGTGCGTGTGGGTCGTTGGGCGCGCGTTGGTGGGCGTTGTGAGTATTGTGTTGTGTTTTGTGTTAGAGTGTATATAAGTTTATATATATATGTGTGTGTGTGTCTATATATATGCATATGTGTTTGTTTATCTATATATATGTGTGTATATACCTATATTAGTGTGTGTGTATTTATATATATGTGCTTGTGTATGTATATGTATATGTGAGTATCTGTGTGTGTGTATATATATATATATATATATATATATATATATATATATATATATATATATATATATATATATATATATATATATATATGTGGATTGTGTGTTATATATACATAGATGCGTGTATATATATATATATATATATATATATATATGTAGTGTGTATGTATATATATATGTGTGAATGTATGTGTTTGTATATGTGTGTGTGTTTGTATTTATATGCATAAGTGTGAGTGTGTTAGTATATATGTTAGTGTGTGTGTGTTAGAATATATATATAAGTGTGTGTGTGTGTATATATATATATATATATATATATATATATATATATATATATATATATATATATATAGTTGTATATATATATGTATATATATATGTGTGTCTGTGTGTGATTGTGTTTTGTGTGTGGTAGTGTGTGTTCGTGTGGCTACGAGGCAGTGCAGCGCAGCGGGGAGCAGAGCAGTGCATGCTGCAGCGCACTGCACAGCGGCAGCAGCAGCTGCCCACAACAGCAGCAGCAATAACAGATGTTAGCAGCAGCAGCAGCAGTGTAAGCATGCACCAGCAGTGTGTAGTAGCAGAGCGAGGGAGAGGGTATATATATATATATAAATAGATAGATAGATAGATAGATAGATAGATAGATAGATAGATAGATAGTTAAATAGATAGATAGATAGTTAGATAAATAGATAGATAGTTAGATCAATAGATAGATAATAGATAGATTGATAGATTGATAAGTAACTAGATAGATAGATAGATAGATAGATAGATAGATAGATAGATAGGTAGAAGGATAGTTAGATATGTATATCTATGTGTATAGATATATATACCTATAGCTAGATAGATAGTTAGATATCTAGATATATATATAGGGATTATTTAATTTCATTAACCTAATTAGGGTTAACTTGAATTAATTAAGATTTATTATATAGTATTATAATACTTGTACAATGATTTGATTATTTGGGATGATACCCTAGCTGTTGCCCTAAAACAAATTCCACATATTTGACCTAGACCAGCCAACCCATCATATTGAACCTAGAACAAACCCCGGATACCGATTTTCGTGCCTTATTTTAGTCGCACAAAAGTCGTTACAAACGTCCGTACGCAAATTAATTAAATTGCGTAATTACGTTCGTTGTCCGTTCTAATCGAAATTGAGACCCCACCTCGATCCGTCTTGACCAACCCAGATTATGACATTATTGTACACTGAGCTTACTACACTAATGACCCTTGTCCAACCAAATTTAGACCCCCGGATTTTTATTAAATTAAATTAGAAACACCGGTACATTAATTACGAATTAATTAATGTGGTGACCTAACCTCAATTGAATTAGATCCAACTCCAACCCAAACCCACATCCACCCCCCACAAGCCTCATACAAAATACCATACACTATCCTAGCCCAATGAGGAACCCCAAACATGATGTTTGTTTGCATTAAATCCCCAATTCCAGAAATTGTACAAATACCAAATTGTTCAGGGGCCTAATTGCAAAATTGCATTGAGGTGTCCCCCTCTCATTGGCCCAAACATCATGAAGAAGGAATTGGTCATGCCCTAACCGTATCCATTTATTTCCCCCCATTCCTATGTACTTGCCTTACTTTATGTAGGGCACATCATGGCCCTACATTTGAAATGGCCCATTCCTAGCCCTCCCCTCATCTTGATGGACATCCCCTACTCCCCAAAAAAATAGGTCCAGTCGGCCCTAATCCCAAGGCAGCCCCCCCCACTCTCTTACCTACATAAAGGGTGTATTACATCACTTATATTGCACACAAACCTAGGAGACCCTAACTAAACCCTATTTCCTCAAAACCCTCCAACCGAGCTCTACCCCTGCCTTCCCTCACCAGCCGCCCAACTCCGGCCAGGCCACCGCTTCCGGCCACCCCCACACTGACCCGACCACCCTCGCCGACCACTCCCCTACCTACCACCACCGTCACCCGC